>JAYJMB010056438.1:0-27595 GCA_036873735.1 Pouteria campechiana | reverse complement strand
TCCTATTGACATCATCACACCACATTTGGCAACATTTTTATAGATTTCATTTTTTTTCTTGTCTTTTGCATCTCTTTTGCTTCTATCCAAACATAGCTTGTCATTCCTATGTTCACAAAATTGAAATCGCTGGCAGTCTATAGCATTACTATAAAACAAAGTCCATGCTCGTGCATGGAAATGTGGTAAAAACAATGGCCTATAGAACCCATTCTGCATCTTCCTTCAGAATTAGACATTTTACCGGGAGTTCAAAAAAAAAATCAACTATGGCAGTAGTTTCATTGTTTCATCTCTAGAAATGTTGGAGCAAGAATGGGCCATTTTGCCCAGTAACTCCATGTAATGGTCCTGAATTTTCCTCAGGTCAGGAATGGCTACGACAAAAATTTTGGGTAGAAGACTTGAAAAGTAACTCATTCAAATTATGAAAAATGTAATTGAGAGCTTTTAGGTATTTATGGTAATTTTTATCCATATAGGAGTCACGTTATGAATTATTGAGATCTACATGTATGCTCAGACCAATTCCACCAGCAGTACTGAAAATGGCTACATAATGAATGTTCCCTAACCATAACCTTTTGTGGTTGCAACAGCTCCAAGAATCATGATCCCCTATGTTATCTATTAAAAAAATGTGCAGGGTCTTATCCTTGTAAGGGAAAGCTGGAATGAGTCCAATCCTCTGGTTTTTTCCAAAGTGGCCACACTCGAACCCACATTTTTATGCTGAAAGCCTGCAGTTTTTACAAAAGCACCAAGAGCCAGGCCCAATTCCCTATTTAACCAACTTTCCTTCAAACAGAATCTAAGGCAAATTTGACCATAGTTTGCTTAATATCTAATGTCAAAAACGGGTAGAAGTATTCATTCTAGCAGGTGAGGTTACACTTGTCTTGTTCACATGGCAATGACCAGCTGGTAACCAATCTGGCATTCTATATATGGAAATTAGGAAACTTTCCTAAATTTGTGGCCAGCCTGATCAGTAGTCCAGCCTAATTCATCGGCAACATTCACATTGAACCATCCAAAGTCCTCAGTAATGTTACTGTTAGAGTTGTCAATCACAGGAGCTGTCTTCTTACTATTAAGTTAAATGAGAATGGAATAGGACTCGCAAATGGTAAAAAGAAGAAAAGGGAAAGTTATGAAAAAGGACCAGCAGAAGTTGAAATTTTGCATGTTCTGTGGAATGGGTACCAAATGATTGGGGGTGGGATGATCTATGAAATTAGGTTCTTCTCAGAAAAGGAATGATAGACAAATTTGAAGGAACAGTTTAGGTTCAACAGAAATTAGAGTGAGAGTCGCAAAAAGTTGGAAAATGACATCTCCACAAAAAAGAACAGGGAAGGTCCAACTGGAGCAGAAAAAAGTGAACAACCAATTTGGAATAGAATTAACTTTATCAGTAACAGAGAAAAGAATTACCTTTATCAGAGTATCAGATGTATCTCCAGTGTAGGAAGGAATGAAGGAGGCTTTCAAACAAATAAGAGAGAAATCTTATTGAAACAAGGGTAAAAGGCAAACCACAAGTGGAGATAATTGAAATAGATGCAAGAAACTTTTTGTAATTGATACAATTACTTGCCAGGAGAAAGACTAGAGCACAGCTAAGCCAGACTTCCATTCTTACAATAAGATTGGAGCATGAAGCCCATGAGAAAGTAGGTCAATCTTTGTTAGGACCAGCAGAAATAGAGTTGCTTGTAACATTCTTAAACAAATTGCAATGGCTATCAATTGAAACAAGGTCCATCATGGGTTTCCCATTTGGTATTTGGGGCCAATAAGCTAGATCCAGAAACAGTTGAAACAAGCACCACCAGCTTTGATTCCATTTGAGTTAGACTCTACAGGATTCCATAAGAATCACAGAACCTTGAGGTTTTCTAGAATTTAATAATAGTTCTAGGAGAGGGACAAAAAATCATTATTGTTGCAAATTCAACAATCTCCATGAGGATTTTGGATATTCAAAGTTGCAATTAGAGAAGATTGCATGAATAATTTCTTTCTTCAAAGAGACTGTTTTGACAAGAATTGATGAGGTAAACCAGAGTGCAGTCACCACCAGTGTTCCTATTGTCGATAATATCGATGATCTTTCCATGGCCTAATCGATAAAATAATCCCAATAAAATCTAAATTACCGTCTAATTACTGAATTTATTAATAATACTCAGTGTTTGCAATTTCGCTAATAGGGAAAATTTTCCTAAGTTAAAAAGGAGAAAATTTTGCTAATTCGAAGAAATTATCAAAAATTTTGTCGAAAAATTTTGCTAAAATATAAAAAAATGCAGAAAAAATAGAAAATCTTTCAAAAAACTTTATAATAAATCCTGATAAATCTGAATTCATATATAGAACAAAAAAATCACTTTAAATGTCAACATATACGATATAAAGGAAACATAACAGTAATGCAAAAGTAGATAAAACAGTTAAACATATGCATATAATATGAAACATATTATCACCATACATCACCACCAAAAAGAAACTCATGTAGGCTCGTCCTCTTTATCATCTCCATGGTTTTTCTTCACTGCTTCTGGCCAATGACTATAGAAACCACTCGGATATAAGTTGTACCATGCAGGGAGAAAAGATGAAGACGCTTCGGTTCCACTATCCGGATTGTATGGTATCTGACTATAAGACTGTTGAGGATAATATTTAAAATCTTCGACATAAGAATGTTGAGATTCTTGATATCCCCAACTAGACCCCTGCTCACTACTATCCATACTAATAGAGGTGGCGACCATAATATCCACCAAGTCATCCTCCTCTGTAAAGGCCACTTTTTTTTTATTGCCATACTTCCTCACATAGGATCTCAAAGACGGTCGTGCACCATGATCTTCATCTTGCGTAGCATGTTGAAGCCAGCTTCTGCTGTGAATGGACTAAAAGGCATTTGGCTAATTGAAGTGCCACCCATACCACCAACACCATCATCCTCATCATCATCATCACTACTACCACCACTTTGTGTTCTTGAAAAAGACTTTATAGTTGATTGAGTAGTGCTTTCAGATCTTGTCAGTGGATCAAAGTCATCTATTGGGGTTCTCTCCACCTCCTATATTTTTGTACATTTAGCCCCTGTTCACAAGCTATATTAGCAATAGCAGGTTCTAACCCTCCACTTGCAGTATCTAAATCATTAAACCTTGGTCACTCGTATAAAGAGTCCTCTCTGTCATCATCTTTCTCCAAGTGAGCGTAATGCTCTATTATCATTAAGTCCAATGGATGTTCAGGAGAGCTTTCTTCAAATCGAATCAATCGTTCCTGAAGCTGCATATTATAATGACAGAATACCAAATCTTAGACCCTCTTATATCCCAACTTGTTTCTTCTGCATGTATGAATCAAAGAAAATGTACTCCAGTTACGCTCGCATGGAGAGGAAGATACCGTTTGACTCAATAATTTATATACATATAGTCTCAAATTTGGTGTTTTTGTCCCATAATAATTCCGTCACTCACCTATAAAAGAAATTTAGGATTTATCAATAATTTAAAATAAAAAGTAGACAACATTTTATTAAATCACTATCCTTTACTTATATGGCATTGTTTTGCTTCTTAATTGGATTGTTACATTCATCCCAAATAACTCCTTGGCATCTTGTAAGTACATCAACTATAATATTAAAGAAAATAAATATTATTAATATGCAATTCTTAATCAACAAACTATCCTTGAAATGGTATAGGTATATTAAGTTCTATATAATTACCTCATTTACAAGATCCCCAGCATTGGGATTGTTGGGAAAAAGCTTTTTAAATACTTGAAAAATCGAGGTGCCAAGCTGGACATCCTGACGTAGATGCCGCTCATAATAGTACTTGGGATTTAAGTAATAAGTTGCAAAAATTAGATTTAAGTTAGTTAATGTAAATAAAAAAATTCTACATATATTCGATGAAGCTGGATTTATTAAATCACGTACTCACCAGCAGCATGTAAGGGATGACTTAGTACGCCCTCCCAACGAGCTTTTATAATCTACAACACCCAATCTACATCCTTAGGATTGTTCTCCTTGATTGCTCGCATCATAAAACAAATGGACTCATACATGGAACCCATGGATGGATATCTCTCATTGTCCACTATCCTCAAAACTTGGTAGATAGGTTCTAGTATGCCCAATACACATCTTACAAGATCCCAAATGTAGCTGTCATAATAATATCCATTGTTCTCTTCCCCTCAGTCGTCTTTCTATATTTTGAGGCCCTCTTTCTATATTTTGAGGCCCGCCATTCGTTCGAGTTAAAAACTATGGTGAGGGCTTAATAAGCCTTGTACAAGCTTTCCAGTGCAATATAATTTGTAGCAAATCTCGTCTTTCCAGGATGAACAATCTCTCTATCATATCCAATTGTCATGTGAAACATGGAAAGAACCTAACTGTGATTGTATACAAACTTAGTCATCGTACGTGCATTTTTTGTTGTTTTTTGCACAACTGGACGACGACCAATATCTTCTAATATTAGATCAATACAATGTGCAGTACAAGAGGTCTAATAAAAAGAGTATCTTTTTTTCAATGTTTTCCCAACCTTTTTATAGGCACTCCCACTATCAGTAACAATCTGCACTACACAATCTGTACCAACCAATTCAATCATTTTCTCTAATTCTCCCTCAATATAAAAGGCATTCTTTACATATGCTGATGCATCTACTAACTTTATGAATGCTGATATCCCTCTGCAGTATATTATAAAATTTATTGTAGATATTTTTGTTAGGTCCGTCCATCCATCACACATTATGGTAACTCCATATGCATTCCAATGATGTTTTTGACTATTGATCCAGTCATTTATCTGTGTCACCTATTTCTTCAAATACTTTCCATAAATTTCCCTTCTTGTGGGGGGTTTTACATGTTCCTCCTCTCTTTGAGCAACAGTTACAAAGTTTTTGAATGCAACTGTATCTGCTGCATGTGCTGGAATTGTATTGTAGAAAAAAAAACTTTGATACAAACTTGCCAAGCTGGCCAACACTATCCCTTCCCTTATTGAACATATCCTTTATTTTTTTCTGCACTCCACCCACTTGTCCATACAATTTTGGTTCAACCATTCTTACACTCTTGCTATGTCCAAAATATCTCATAATTCCACCCTTTCCACCAACCCCATAACTACCACTACCAACACTCCCACCATCACCCCCATACCTACCACCGCCGCCGCCGCCGCCTCTACTACCACCACTACCACCTCCACTACCACCATCAACCTCCCTAATATACCCATGGAACATTTTCCTATTCATATCTAGCTGAATCATTTGCTCCCTTTCCTATTATTCTACTCCAGAGGCATGCATAGCTCTTCTCATATCGTCATCAGTCTCCTCTTCATCTTCATCAACATCCACCGTATTTGAAAATCCATATAATCTCTCAGAAATATTTCTCTCATGTTGTCTTTTTTACCCTTGAAAGCTCACCCCTTGCATTAGAACACTTTTAATCAACTTTCTCACTTCTGAGGGCACCTTGGGGCAATTTCTAACATTTTTGTACCCTCCAGCTAAATGCTCCTTCAATCTTGTAACACCCTCAAACTTTATTTGCTGACCACAATAATTACACTCTGCTCCATTTGGATACCCATCTAATGACTTCCCATGCTCCCAAGCGATATCTTGTAATTTATTTTTACTATCTTTTCCTGTACTTGAGCTTGACATAGTGAACCTATAAATAAAAATAACAATGTTATAGAATAATTAACATAGGTTACATAAAATCCAACAAGAAAGGCACAGAAAGGCACCAACCCTTTTTATACTTAAAAAGTTTATGCATAAATTTATAATTTTAATTATACATGTATTTTTATTAGTAATTTTACTAAAATTTCTACCCCAATTTTGATATTATAATTTTCAAAAATTATTACATAAATTATTTATTTTCATAACTTACAAAAATACAAATGCATATATTAAAAGTTAACTCTAAAAATATAGTTATATGACAAAAGACAATATAATTAATTAAATTTTTTACTATTAAATAATTTACCCCAAAAATTATCCCAAAAACATAATTAATAATTTAACATCATTAAATCAAAATAGGTGCATTTGCCCCAAAAAATATAATTAATTATATAAAATCACAATAAATGCATTTACCCAAAACATTTCAAGAAAAAGTTAATAATTAACCTGATTTGTGATTAAAAACTAACCACACTAAAATCACAATAAATCCAAATCCAGCCAGCCACGCATGCCCAAATCAAAATCCACACAAGCCCTGCCTCCAAAATCGAAAATCACGCACGCTAGCCTCCCCAAAAAGTTGAGCCCGAACGCTGTTTGCCAGTGAACGACGATCGTGACAAGCGTTGTCTGCCTGTGAACGATGATCAACGGATTTTTCAAGCCCGATTCATCAATCTGAAGCCTCCTCTACCCATTTTGATCACTCCAGCAGTGATTTCGAAGGGATTTGAGTGATTTCGAAGGGGAAAACTAAGGCTTCAGATACTATCGACGGAGGGAGGAACTGTTGCGCCATGCGTTCGAATCAAGCTTCAAAATCCAAGTGAGCTTTAATCTTGATTTCGAAAACTCCATTTATGATTTCAAAGCCAAAAAAACAATGTAGGCTTCAAAATCGCTGAAATGGAAGATGGTGATGTAGCTGCCAATATCTGAAGATAGATTTCGAAGCCTAAATGTCATTTTTTTCTTAGAAAATAAAGATTGGGTATTTCGAAAATACCTATTTGGGAGGCAGAGAGGGTTTCGCAAACTAATATAGCATGGTGTAGGTTTTCCCTTTTTATTATATTTTTTTATCACTATTCACCGAGATTTCGCCATACCAGCGAGATTTCGGTGAGAAATTGGGGATTTTGGTGAAATTTCGCCAATACTTCGAAAATCTCACCTAAAGGGGGAAAATGTCACTGTTCAGTGGCGAAACCATTTCACCAAATTGCAAAATCGAAATTTTTGACCAAATTTTGCTCGAAAATTTTGATTTTGTAAACACTAATTTGGAGTAATGTGATGTGCATGTTGTCTATGCAATTATAACCAAATGGGTATCACTGATGCAGTTGTAACTTGTAACAAACACAATGTTAAATATAAAAACTCAATTTGAAATAGAAACTTAATCTTTCAAATAGTCTATGCAATTATAACCAAATGGGTATCACCTATATGTTTTTCGTCAACATTCATAACCAATTTTTTTATAATTTAAAATTCACTAAAAAGTTTCAACACAAGTTTCTTCATTTAAAGACAAAATAGTTGGACACATTTCCAATGAAAATTCTTGTAGTTTAAGTTTAGCTAACAAGGTGAAGTGATAAATTTAAATTGAGTTTGTGTGTGGATGGGTGGGACAGGTGGGTCAGTAGGTGGGTATTTGGTTGTATGAGTCTACCAAAAGATGGTTTAAGCCCATCACATAAAGCCCAAGGCTATTATTAATTTATTGTCAGAAAGTAAGCCCATGTCAGCTCATCAATATCAATGTTTGCATTTTCAAAAGGCTAAAACTAAGCACATTATTGACGGTTTGCTTTCTTCTGACATGATATACAGTAGCATTAGACCTTTCTCACCACCCATTATCTTCATTAAGCAAGATGAATCAAGATGGATCATTATGCATGTGTGTTCATTGTCCTTCAAAGACAAGCTTCTAATCCCTACTATTTATGAATTATTCAATGAACTCCATAGGGCTCAAATCTTTACAAAAATTGACCTTAGATTAGGATATCATTAGTGAGAGTCCACCTAAATGACATTTCTAAGATAGCATATCAGACTCATCAAAGACACTGTGGATTTTTACTCATGCTATTAAATTGACAAATTCACCATCGAATTCTCAATCTCTAATGAATAATGTGTTTCAGCCCTATTTGCACAAGTTCATCTTGATGCTTTTTAATGACATACTAATTAATAGGTCTTTAATTGGAAATCATCTGAAGAATGTGGAGAGAACATTTTCTGTCCTACAAGCATGTAAGTTACGTCCAAAAAGGAAAAGTAAGAATTTAGTCAACAAGAAATCAAATACCTTGGCTACATCATCCCAAGTCAACAGATGTTGATTGACTCGCATCAAAAAACACAAGCATAGCCAAAACCCTCTATGTTAAAAGACCTTGGAGGATTTCTTGGCTGGAATGAGTATTACAGAATTTATGAAAGTATATGAAAAAATAGCCACCCCATTAACATCCAGGCTCAAAAAGAACTCCTTCAAGTGGTCCTAAGAAGCTGAAAAGACATTTCTAACTCTTTCAGGATGTCATGACTAAGTCACCCATACTTGCACTTCTTGACTTTTCTAAAAAAATTGACATGGAATGTGATACAAGTTCTACAAGATAATTGCACTTCTTGACTTTTCTAAAGAATTTGACAAGGAATGTGATACAAGTTCTACAAGAATAGACAGCAACATGTCATCATGATACAAGAAAATTGGCTAACCCCTTTCTTTAGTCAAACATTAAAAAGAAAAAAAAATTGACATTATCCACATGCCAAAAACAGTTGTTCACTTTTACAACTGCAATGAAGAAGTGGAAACCATATCTCTTAGCCACCAATATATTATGAGAATGAATCAATGAAGCCATAAATTCTGCACCACCAAAGCGTCTCAACCATTGCTCAAGAAATATGGTTGATGAAATTGATGCACTATGATTTTATGATTGACTATAAACATGAGGATAAAACTAAACGGCTAATGCCTCATCCCAAAGACATGGTAACAGCACATCGTTGCTTGTATCTCAACCTATTGCTACATGATTGGAGGCAATTAAGGAAGAAGTTGCAAATAACCTAACTTCATATAAGTTGGCCAAAACATGCTAAGAACATGAAGCTGTTTGAATCTTTGATTTCAGAGATGGAATCATATTCGTATATTTTAAGGCTTAGTTTGTGATCAGAGGTCACGGGTTCAAGTCACGGGAAACAGCCTCTTTGTATCAAAGCAAGAGTAAGGCTCCGTACATGGATGCCCCTTCTCAGACCCTGCAATGTGTGGGAACTCTAAGCAATAGGTCAGCCCTTTTTTAATCATATATTTCAAAGGTCACATTTATCTAAACAAAGAGTCCAATCTGTGTAAAACCATCACAGATCTATTTCGTCAGTTTGGACATGACAGCTATCTGAAGACATTTCTAGGAGGTGAAGGTTGATTTCTATTGAAAGAGTATGAAACAACAATTCAAAAGACTATATAAAGAAATATGAGACTTCTCAACAACATAAAGTGAAGAATTACTCTCCAGTTGGCCTACTGCAAGTACTCCCTACTCCCAAACAGGTATGGTTGAACATATAATGGATTTTGTGGACGGATTTCTTATATCATGCAGTAAATCTATAATATTAGTGATTATTGAGCAACGAGGTTTGCTCACTACTCCAAGTTTCTGTAATCCTCAACACAATTTATAGATGAAGTCTACGGCGACTTACAGAGCATAGAATATTACGGGTTGTTGGTCCACTAGGCAAGCACCCAAGAGGAGTTGTATCGTGTTTCAAATACCACAAACCAGACAATGAAGAAAAACCAAAATGAAGATGCTATGTGTAAGAATATAAAAGTAATGAACATAAGAGCATAAGCACACACAAAGCAAAAAGAAATTTCAGCCCCAACCTTGGTGAACCTTGGCACCTACTTTACTCTCCTAGGTTCCCCAACCTTGAGTTCCACCAAACACCATAGTCTGCAACAGCCTTCTAAATTCCCAATCTTCAAGGGACTTTTGCAACCCTGCAGTCACCCTTGACTACCTTCTAGATCCAAAACTCTTGGGGGCTTATTGACTACAATGAATCTAACCATCTTCTTGATTGAAAACACTCAAATTAAGAAACCCAAATTAAGAAATATACCAATAAGGAAAAATGAAAAAATTTCATCCACTTAATAGGCCAGATACAAAAGGTTAAGCACTGAAATAACGTAACTTTTTATTCTTAAATCATCGGAATAGAGCCTCTTGAATGATTATGTATCGTAGAAGATGTAGCTTTAAATCCTTAGGTCAAACGAAAGCTCTTGAGAACTCTTTTGAAGATGTGCAAAAATCTTCTTCAAAACTTCACTCAACCTCCTTTATGGATTTCTTGAAGATATAGCCATTGAATGAGAAATAGGATCATTGGAAAGCTCAAATAGTCAAAAATTCAATTGTCATCACACTAGAAGACAAACCATTGAGCGACTAATCATCATTCATGAAAATACACCTCATTGTTTCATTGGGCACTCATTTCTAGGATACCAAGCACCCACTATAGCACCTTGTGGAGTTTTGAAATTCTAGCAGAACACATTGGTCAAGAAAGTCCCTTTGCATCTTGTCACTTCTCTATTCATCTCTAGACCTAGTTTCCATAATCATCTCATTCTATGAACTTTCTCCTTCAACTTTGACAGTTTTCATTTATGTTTTATGCTTTAAATTGACCAACTTTGTTGACGACTTATACTTAGCCAATTTTTCTGAAATCACTTAACAAACACATTAGAACCTCAACCAAATCCTAAACAAGTTTATTATTCATCAAAATCAACCTTAGGGTCAACAGGCGTTGTAACCCATATTGAACATATATACTTATTTTCAATTCGCTTGGGTAACAAGATGCATTATGTACAAATTGCATCACTAATGAACCCCATGATGAAGATTAAAGACAATTGCATAAACAATATAGTCATAAACTAGACCATTATGATTTGTATCATTGATGAACTACATTACTATGACTACATATTCATAAACTGCACCATTATTATTTTGCATAGTAATAAACTAAACCCATATTTGCAATGCCATTAAAAGGGGAAATATTGCTATTCCCAAAAAATATTATCACTTTTATTAGAGATAATATCGATTTTATCACGGAATTTGATCACTAAAATAGAGAAAATTTTAACAAATAGAAAAAAATTAAAGTTTTTTAATGAAACTTCAAAATAAATTAAGATAAATGTGAATACACATTTGGAATTAAAATACCACTATCAAGTGCAATATGTAATAAAAAAAAAAAAGAAAAGTCATCTATGTGAAGCGTAGAATGATGAATACTAGAAGTGCATATAATACTAAGGAAATTCTGAATTTACTCAATGTATCCCTAATTTTATAAAAATGTTAATTATTAATAATTTAATAGTCCAAATCAAAGTTTTTTGGCATATCTACTATTCTAGTAATAAGATAAATCAATAATGCTAACAAATTGTGTTAAATTATATGATTTGAAAAAAAATCCCCAATTTAGCCTTAATTACTCCTAAATTAAAATTATTTTAAAAATATGAATCATAACATATATTTTCATAAAAATCCATGCTTATATATATATATAATATCATTCTTACTTATTATAAATCACCAATTTGGGCTCAAAAATTGAATTAGCGATTTCCTCCAAATTATCCATTTGTGAATGGGGAAAAGATGTTAGAAAAGGGGAAATATGGAAAAGTAAAGACAAAGAAAAGGAATGATGTGATATGATAGGCAGTAACAATTAGAAATAAAAAAAATAAAGACAAAATAGATAAGTTTTTTGTATGAAAAAATGAAAAATAATGATTGAAAATGTAAGTAATAATGAGAAAAAGTAAGGTCGTTAGGCCAAATCACATTAAACTATATGAAAAAAGGGTAGAAAAGGGTTAGAAAACTTCTTCATCCGTTTTTTCCTCATTTCCAAATGGAGCCTAATTTCAACAAAACCATAATTACTCATAAATTAATAGTATAAATCTTTTTTGTTAATAGATCTATCATTATGATAGTTTTCAAGCATCAATCCCAACAATATGGGTTAAATCATAAAAGTTGGGAATCAAATAAAAACTATTAAATTCATTTTTTTCTTATGTTGATCTTGTCTAATAATTTTGAAAATGGGTGTTTAACACTCTAGGGAAGAAATCATAGCAAAAGGAGAAGGGATATAAGGTAAAAAAAGAAAAGAAAAGCTTTTCATATGTCAGAACTTAGGAGACATTATCTCTAATAAATGGCAAGATTATCTTTCATAAGAGGTGATAGATTCAATTAACGATAACAATATCCCAAATTTATCAATAATGTCTCCTTTTTATTAATAATGCCTCCTAAATAAGAGATAAACAATTCCTCTCACATGATAATCTATCCCCCATGCCCCACAAAGAATATCACCAATAGTATCAATTCTGCGAACCTTGAACTAGACCATTATTATTTTGCATCATTGGCACTCATAATTTGATATTAAAGGTGATCTATCCGATGCATTTGTCATATGTGTGTTAGCATCATGCTCCTGAATTTGATTTGTTAAGATGATAGTAGGATTAACTTTAAATACTTGCAGGAGAATATATCAATGCTAGACATAGGCCACCTTTTGTATTTCCAATTGTATTGGAACAATGCACTTGTTCAACAAGCATGTAAACTCAATTCTCCATTATCACGGCGATTAATTCATATCATGAGTTGTGGGTTGACTAAGCAAAATTCAGCAGTTAGATCTGGGTCATTTATACTTTCCCAGATAGATCTGGAAATGTAATATCATCATTTGAACAGGATACATGCTACATCTAACATTATATAATTAGACACAACATACAGCATATTCAACTAATTGTATCATGTACTGACAATCAATCAACCATGAACCAAATTTGCTTTGCCTCTTGATAAATTTAAGTCACATATGATATGTTCAATTGAGGCATTGTACAAAAATTGTCAACACTGTGGTGGTACTGTATAACTATAGTTTCAATGGCTTTCCAGTATGCAATTCTTGCCTACAAGACTAAATGAGAAAGCCTTTGACATTTTTATTCAATAAAGGGATCCACAACCTCCAAATCATTAACTCGCCCAATCAAATTAGGTTAAACAGAACTAGAACACAAGTGCACATGGTCTTCATCTGGGATTATGAAACATGCACAAATAAAATAATGTCAATAGAATTCCATGAAACAAAAAATAAAAAAGCACACCTTGTGCAACTCCATTTCTCATAGAAATGATGTCAGACAAATGAATGAGAAACTCTCTTGATATCTTTCTTTTTAGTCCTTAACTTCCCTTTATTTATGTATAATCCAAAGAAAGTCTCATACCCTAAAATATCAGAGAGTGGATCGAGATTCGAGAAACCTTTACTAATAGACTTTAATCATCTTATGTGAGAATAACAACCACATTGCATTGAACCTAAATTCTTTAAAATAACTAACATTCTATAGTACTCCCTGTTCGGCACTTCTAGAAGCTTAGTTTCATTAGTGCCTATAGTGACAATTGAAGTGCTCAAGAATAGGAGTCCACACACAGATTAACATCTCCAGGAAAATATGCTGACATTTAATCCAATAGCGAGATTTACAAATATACTCTAGAGAAAGCTCGTTTTATCCTGAAAGTGTAACTCAACAAGAGAAGAAAGCAAGCATCTGATCAATCGACATTGTAAATTTTTGCAAACAAAAGTAACCCAAATTAATTCATCTCTCCATAATTCTCAAATCAGCCACAACTTGGTTAACAGTGGAGAGCTTCTGCCTCCTCTACCAAGCTTGAGAAGTGGCATCTTGGACCAATGAAAGGAAAGATTGGCTGTGAAAAGAATCATAGCAACTCAGTTGGCTGTGAGAAGAATCTACCCTCCAGCCAGTTGCTTACATTCACCCAAAAACCGTCTCAAATCTACTTCACAAAATCAGAAAAGCTATCAGTACCTCTGTTCTTCAAGTCATAAAACTCACCACCAGACATCCAATGAGTTTATTAACTTAAAATGAGTAAAAGCCCTAATTGAATAAGAATCACTAAACTACCCCTAAAATTCTCAACTTATAAAATAAATAAATCATCCACAAGTCATTTACTTTATAAGCTACCAAGCACCAACCAATTTTCTGTCGTTCCACCATTATTTGGTGCTATAAAAGTTACCCACAAAGAAGGTAACAAAAATAGTCATTAATTCCTCAGATTACTATGTACACAATTCTGGAAATATAAATGATTGTTTCAATCATACAATGACATATTGGATCAATCATGACTGTATGTGTACCGAATCATTAGTTGAAATAATTTTAACACCCAGATTGTTAATACCTTCAAGAGCCTATGGTTTGGCTGTCTGGTTGCACCACTTCCTATTCTGACGACAACTGAATTTTAGCAGGAAAAAGAAAGAAAAAATGTGGAAAACTCATGGTAGAGAGGCACCAATGAATGAATCATGAGTGATCCTCTTGTCAGTTGGTATAAAGTTGGGTATTTTCGCTTGCATCATAGAAACACTGTAAAGATATAAATCTTCTGCTGTATGGATGAGCTCCAACACCCATCCAAGATGTCCAAAATTAAGAAAACGAGAAAAGAAGCTAACCCAATAATGATGAGCTCCACTTATGAAGCTGGTCTTTTAAGGTCAACCCTGTTTGAATTTTATCTGCAATTCTGAAGACCACAAAAATAATTCTACATAAGCCAAGGAAAGACATGCAAACAAAATTAACTGCGACATACGCCAAGGAAAGACGCACAAAATTTGGAACCCATGGAGCCCCCTACCTTAAGTTTAAACAACAAACAAGACAAGCAAAGATGACGAAAAAAGAAAAGGGTCATACAAACCTCACTACCAAGGAAAGAAAAACCACTATTCAAATCCCCCCAATCTCCTCGTGGGCAGACGTGGGGAAACTGCAACCTTTGTCCTTACAAAACAAAACATTTACTGAGACCATAAAAGCGCAATCTTCACCACATAGACCAGTAACTACACCGCACAGACAAACTACCGAAACACAGACATGGAGACGCGGACGCCCAACAACAAGAAAACGCAAGCAAGCTGTTATTCAGTTATACACTCGGGTGTTTGTGTGTTTGTTTGTTTGTTCATTGGGAGGAGGAAGAATTGGGAGAAAGAAAGATACAGAGTAGTGAAAAGATTACTGCTTGAAACGTAGAAGGAAGGGAGGAACATCAGGAAGCCTTGCTGCTGTTGACAGCATCTCTGGTGGGAGAGGAGGAGCGGCGGTCGTGGGGGTGGAAGAAGTGGGTGAAATCGGAGGAGAGGTCGGAGTAGAGGGAGACGACTTTGGCAACGTTGGAATTGATCTCCCGGATGAGAGCGACGTTCTTGGTGAGGTTGTCGGGGATCTTGGATTGATGATTCTCGTTCACCTGATTGATAAGCACCCTGTTCTGGTCCAACACCGTCTGCACCTCCCGGAAGTTGCTCCTGAACGTCTGCCATGCCTTGTTCTGCGCTTCCGCATCCTTCCCATTTGCCGCCTCCTCCTCCTCGTCTTCTTCCTCCTCGTTAAGGAAGAGGCCGACGTCTCCTTCCTTGCGCTTCTTCTTCTGCTGCTGCTGAGAGAGGTAGGAGGGTTGGGAGGAATCTCCCATGCTGGTGTGGTCGGATTCAGCAGCTGAGGAAGAAGAATCTAACGTTGTCATTCATTCATTGATTTGCAAGGAGCATTGCGCGGCGTTTACCAGACTAAGAAAAGCTTTCTTTCTTTCTTTTATTTTAAGATTCTCAGGCTCTCTCTCTCTCTTTTTCTAATCCTCTTGAGCTAGATCAAGTACCGCAGCGTCGACCGGATTTAGAGGGGAAAAATGTGCGGATGGTTGGATTTCGTGACTGGGCAGTCGAGATTTAAGGCGCGTGTGGCTTATAGCAATGCGTGCTAGCAGTCGGCTGGCGAGTTGGGATTCGGTTCTCACGGATTGTGCTGGACGGGCATCCTCTCTAAAGAATTCGTTTTAACCAGTACCAAAATCGGGTACTTAGGTGTATCCCACTATACAAATTATTATAAATAAATTTTACTTTCATGATATTAAAAAATCATTTAGTAGTCCACGTCAAACAAAAATCACGTAAATTTAATATTTTGGCTCTGCCATGTTATCTATGCTTATTACATCAATTTTTTTTATATTTTTCTACTTCTTTTGTTTGTTCCCAAGCATATCCTTAGCGTTAAATATATAATATGATACGCTTTTATGTATGAAAATATTATTATGGTGTAAACATCATTTTAATGGTACAAATATCCTCCTCCTATATTTTTATTTAGTGTGAGAGACATAAATGTTTGATTTAGGTGATGATTTTTTATAGAATAAAAATAAACTATATTTCAAATATTTTATTGACTAAAACGAACCTATGGGGCTATTTTATCGTGGGTTGAAGAGCGAGCCTATAACCAAGAAATCATTTGACGTGTCATGCTAAGCCTCTCCATTATCCACTCAAATTTTTTTCACTTTCATTCTTGTTTTTTGTTGCCATGAACAAAACGTATCCGTATTTAAAACCATCATCAGCCAAGCCTTCATGCCCACTAACATTTACTAATGCATAAAATCATTGAGTGGGGCAGCTGAAGCTTGATCTTCCTTTCCTCACCCTTTAACCTTTTCTTCTCCGTTTTGCTTATTATAAATGCGCTCAAGATCTTCCTTTCCTCTCCCTTTAACCTTTTCTTCTCCGTTTTGCTTATTATAAATGCGCTCAAGCTCGGCGTCCCGAGAAATGATTCCATGATTCCTATGTGCTCACTAAGACCTCTTTATTTTAATAAGATGTGAAATTTTAATCAAATTAAAACCATGAATTATACTTATTTTATACCATTTTTATAATTATTTTTAAAATATTAATCATACTTATTATCATACCTATTTTTATAGGGCCAAACATTAGAAGTTATGGATTATCTTTATTTACTAAAATTCATACTATTACCTTTCCAAAAACAATTAGTGCTCCTATATTTTCATTTCCATCCTCTCCTACAAATTATCAAGAAATTATAAATAAAATTGAAAAACAAAAGAAACAACAAGCAAAATTTTCTTTAAATACTATTTCTCAAATCAATAACCAACTCTACATAAAAACTAAAGTGAGGGGACACATCAATTTCACACCTTCACACCTTAATCCGAGTATAAATAATCATAGATTTTATATTCATTTTCATTTGTGCGATGATTATTGTTATTATAGACTATTATCTCCAAATAGTCTTTTATTTCAAAATTATTATCTACAGCATCAACTACCATCCACCATTCTAAATCATCACAAAGATTATGCAAATACTAAGCAAGAAAGATGTAAAAAGAAAAACATTCATTAAAGCAAGAAACCTGACTTATATAAAAAGACTTTGTTACAGACTCTTACTTCCACTCTTAGAACACTGAAGGCTTACACTTCTAGGGATAATTTTAAAGAGACTGAGCACATCTATTTATAGAGGACTAATTCCAGACTTAAAACTAGCTAAAGTCTGGACTTGAAACATTTTGAAATACATATCATTATTTATATAGATTTAACTAAGACTGAAACTGAAAAGTATATATAGCAGATGATGTGGCTGAGAATTTGTGCTGTCAGTGCTATAGTACAATAATAGAGGTAGTGTTATACTACAATAATAGAGGTAGTGCAGAGACTGTTTTGGATAAACTTGAATAAAAGAGATAGATGTTATCAGAAAATAATTATGGTCAAAATAGTATCATCCAAGGTTAGGTTGATGAGTGCATATCACTTGCAGCTGGTCTTCTATTCTTCTTCTGGTATTTGGCTATAAAATAATAATTCAAAGGCTTTGAGAGCTTGTTCCCTTTCATCAAGCCAAGGGAAATCTTTCTTGATCATGGCAGTGGCAATAGACAAGGCTTTCTTATGAGCTTTAGAAAGAGAATAGTAAATTTCTATAATACTTCGCTAGTCAAGAATTTTCTCAAGAGTTGGCATAAAGTTTGGATTGAAATTTAGTAACTCTATGAAGGAGATTTACGTTTTATTCTGTTGGTCCTATCCTAAGGTAGCTCAAGAAGGGAAGGGGGTTGAATTAAGCTTTTAATATCTTGGCCAATATAAAATCAAAGTGCTAAATAATTAAGAAATGAATCAGATAACACAGAGCACATGGATATTTTATAGATGTTCGGCTCACAATATGGCACTCATGCCTCTCTTTGAGTTAGTCACACTTACGGTACTAAGGTTCCACTAATCACCAGTTTATTTTCCCGAGCTTACCAACGAACTCTTACACAGGTGATAAGTGAAGAATATTCACTTATATTATACAATCTCAAGCTAACTTTTAGCATATTTTGAGCCATTCTCGAGTTAAAATAATGAGTTTAATGTTTATGTATGGTTGCAAGCAAAGTAGATGAGATGGAGCAAGAAGAATAAAGGCGAGAAGATAAAATCTCATACAGACAACTCCTTGTCGCAGCACAATGTTAAGGTACTATGTCGCGACACCATGTCGTGACATTGGAAACAACACACAAAGATAGCAAGTACAATGCCATGACACCATACCGTGGCACAACAAATGCACAGGAAGATAGTAGGCATAATATCGCGATACCATGTCATGACATTGGAAAGGTTAAACTATGTCATGACACAATGCCGCGACACAGACTCAAAGCAACAAGTTGGGTAGTAGCTTAACGCCGCAACACCATACCATGACATAATGCCGCGATACCAAGTCGCGACATAGAGTCAAAGTAGCAACTGCAATGCCGCGACACCATGTCGCAACACAATTATGAACATTTGTGAGTCAAATGATCTAATGTTGCGACACTGTAGCTGGAGACATAGATCCAAATTTTCTAAAAGTGTTGGAAACAACGCTTGATCTTCTAGGATTTTGTTAAAAAGCTGCAAAAAGATCACTATTGAAGGGAAGAGTATAAAAAGCTCAGAGAGGTCATCCTAAATCTCATCTTAGACATCTCGGGAGCAACATGGAGATTAGATTAGAGCTTAGGAAGAGAAGAGAAAGAGGATTTCCTAGAGAGACGTGCTTTAAGCCTATTTTTAGTAAGGAAAACCAAAGGAGAAGAGTTAGCTTTCATTTTCACTCTCGAATCTTTCAGTGTTTGCTTCTCATTCTTCAATTGTACTTGGATTAAACTCTATATTCGAATTTTAGACAAGGTTGAATGATAAAGCTATGTCTTTTGACTTTAATAGAAGTGACTAAATCTCTCATTCTAGAAGGGAAATGGATCTTGTGTTGAAGTCAGGGTTTAATTTGTGAGTTATTTCATTGAGTATGTTTCAAAGATTTATTTGTGATGTTGTGTGATTAATGCCTTCAATTTAGTGACCCTTTATTGAATGATACAACATTTAGAATTCAACACTCAGAAGAGATAATTCTAAATGAGACCTCAACATCATGATATGTAATGTTGGATATCTTGGAAAAGTCTCTAGGTTATGTAAGATTAGTTAAAAGAAACCATATATCTTAATGCATTATTAATATCCTATTTTTATAGGAATGTTAAAGTTGGAATATTGATAATAGATATTTAGCTATCGCTATGGAGAGGAGGCTAAATGCATTTGGATTCTTAATCTATAAATCGATGAAACTACTCAAGGCATATTAAGTTGATGAACCCATGATCAAAACACAAGAGAAGTCGATCCTCTAGAGCTTCTTTACCTTGATTCCTTTCCAACAAAAGCCTACCCTTCTTTTTAGTTCTTAATTAAATTTGTATTATTTGATTTTCCAGATGAAATTGGGATTATGTATTGTAATAGCTAGTGACTAACTAAAATCACCAGTCCCTGTGGAGACGATACTCACTCACCATTTTATTACAAAGCTTGACCCCGTGCACTTGTGGTATAATTTGCAACAAACAATGGGTTGGTTTTTCAAAAGCTCACCAACAAATTTTTCTCAATTTGTAAGCTAACCAATAAACTTATACATGGACAGCAAGCCCCTTGCTTGCTATCCCAATCTATAAAGAAATATATAATAGAAAATGTTTCTTACATTGGTTGAGTTTGTACATAATTAAATATAATAGTAAAATGTATAACATTAAATACAAAGAGTTTGAGAATCCTTTAAGTTGCTGTAGAGAATAAGCTTTGAATGCAGATAGCTTTCTAGCTCTGTGAAGTTGGAAGAAAACTTAATGTCTGAGAGTAAATGCTTTTGTTTTTCTTTTCTTTCTTTTCTCAAAGATGTCTTATTCTTATGTATTTGGAACGACCCTTCTTTGAACAACTCTTCTTTACTCCTTTTATAGCTGAATTTGAACTCTGCTAGTTGGAGAAGACAATGTTTTTTTAATATGACTGAATCGACATGATTTTTTGTCCGTTGGAGCTTTCTCGAGGGTTTTCATGTCTGAGATCTGTTGATCAATGTCTGAATTTAGTTTCCATATCCGGAGTTAAATTTCTGGACTTTCTTAACTCACTCAGCTTGGCCATGACTCAAAGTGCATCATCATGTCTGAGTTCAAATAATCATGTCTTGAATTGAATCTCAGACATGGACTGGTGCTTGATTTGCAATTGACTTCTTTCTTCCATATCTAGAAATCATTCGCCATGTCTGGATTTGAGTAGCCATGACTGAAATTATTATTTCAGACTTAAATGAATTGTTTATCTTACAACACTAAATTCGTCATGTCTTAAAGTGAATTGTCATGTCCGAAAATGATCTCCATGTATATAATTAAGATTTTAGACTTGAATTGGCGCTAGTTGCATTTTGTTACACAACCTGATCCTAGTTATGTTTCAAGTTGAGTTTGCCATGTCTGAGGTTAATATTTTAGTCTTGCATCTTCAACTGTAGCTATTCAGACTTGGATTTGTGGACACATTTAGTTTATCTCTTCAATCTTCAATAGTGTCTGTGTCTGGATTTTATGTCTGAGAATGGCTTCTTAGAATCAATGTTTTAAAGCACAAGTTTGAATAACTTTGATAATGTTTTTGAGGTATGGGTAGGAGTTGTTTCACACATTGCTTCTTCAAAATTTTAATATCATTCTTTCTTATTTGAGCATCTACATTTTCTTCCTCATAAACTAGTAAATCTTGTTTCTGATATAGTCTTGTATGCGCTGTTTACTTATGCTATTTTCCTGATGTTTTGTTTGTTACTGCATACTTGGGAAATAATGACCAGTAGCTTAAACTTTGACTCATTTGTTTTTGCTCATTATCAAAACTTAGCTTGATAAATATATTCATTATCAAAATCAAGCTTAATGAAGAAGTTTGGTTCAACAATATCTCCCTTTTTTATAATCACAAAACATCTAAGTGACTTCCTTTCAAATAGATAAAACAAGAACATATATGGGAGCTAATTTGATATAATTCATATATGACATAACTCCCCCTAACTTAGTGCTTCCTCCCCCTAAATGGGTGTGTTGGATTCCGATAATATATGCCATATATATAGTAAATTTTTATATCATATACTCATGCAATCATACAAGTATTTCTCATGCAATTATTTCTCCCCCTTTTGTCATTAACTGTGAAGTACTCAGAATTAATAAATAAAAATTTATTCCATTTCATTTTAGTACAATTAGAGTTACAAATAGAGATACACTTAAATATTTTTCTATAAAAACAGAGTGCTTGACTAATGTGAAAAAAGGTATAGCTGGGATTGGATGGATGGAAGAAAAGGTAGGATTAGAGAGGTTGGGGTAGACCCTAATTATGATCCTTCGAAGTATTTAGAATCATGCATATACATGAATTCATTACATTTGGAAGGTCATGTTGGAGGAGCCAAAGTTTTGGATGGGGGAGAAGGTGATTATTTCTAGTGCTACTTCTCCCTCCTAGTCCTAGGCCACAAAAGATGGTAACCTGGAAAGTCTGACCCTTGGACTCCTATGAAGATGGTTCTTACAGTTTCCAAAGAACATGATATTTCTTGTAGATCTTCATTCAAACTCTTGTTTTTTTCTTGAAAAACATCATGAGCTCTATTAAATTCAATAGAAGAATGATCTCTAATCTAAAACATCATAACCACTACCCTGTCCACTTTACTTCCCTTAAGTGAACTTTCTTCTGCATATATATTTTCTTTGCTCATGATCTCTGTCACATAGATGGAATTTTCTCTTCTTTTCACTTTTGCATTAGTAGTGGAAGGATGAGAATGAATTAGATAAGTATAGCTACTAATAGTAAGTCAGTTGAAAGGGGTTTCTACGAGGTTCCAATAAATTTTCAATGGATTTTATAATAAATGTTTCCTAAGTTTTAATCAATAGATAAGAATGCCAGCAAGGAATGTTTTAATTTCTTTGTGAAAATGAGACTTACTCTTAAAGGTTTAAGAAGATAATCAATAGAACTTTAAAATACAGACACAAAGATGATGTGGTGAAGTCTGAAAACATACTTTTGGACTTGGAAGATTGTGTCTGAAAGTGAGATTTAGCAAGGTCTAAATGTGATTTAGGACATGAATAATTATATCTAAAAAAATATGTCTAAAATATTTTAATTTATAGAGCATACTCATTTATGGCATTCAGTTTTTAAGATATTCATTCAAATCATATAAAGCATAAAGTGATGATCAGTATATTTTCATTATGCGAATGAATTTATCATTCTTAGTTCCCTTTTAATTATACAAAATCTCTCCTCTGAGAGTGGCTTAGTAAAGATGTCTGTTAATTATTTTTTAGTTGGTATGTGTTCTAAGCAAACATTTTGATTTTGGACATGATTTAATAAAGTGGTGCCTGATTTCTATATGCTTGGATCTAGAATTCATAATAGGATTCTTGGTCAGATTTATAGCACCAGTATTATCACATCTAATCAGTTTATCAGTAAATTTTAAACCATAATCTCCAAGTTTCTATTTTATCTAGAGAATATGTGCACAACAACTTTCACTTGCAACATATTTAGTTTAGGCAATTGACAATGCAATAGGTGTCTGCTTCCTAGAGAACCATGACATGACCATGTTTCCAAGAAACTAAAAAGTGCTTGAGGTACTTTTCCTATCTACTCTATATCCAATGAAGTCAGTATCAGAGGACCCAATTAATTCAAAGTTCGAATCTTTTGGATATCTAAACTAAGATTTGAAGTGTCTAATAGGTATCTAAAAATTCTTTTAACAATAATAAGATATGATTCTTTAGGGTCTGATTAGAATCTAACACACATACATACACTAAATATAATATCTAGCCTACTAGTAGTGATATATATAATAAAGATTCTATAACACTTCTATAAAGCTTTTGATAAACAGATTCACCTCTTCCATCCTTATCCAATTTGATGGAAGTGCTCATTAGAGTTTCATATTTTCTCCCATCTTCAAGATTGAATTTCTTTAGTAGTTCCTTTATGTATTTAGCTTGGTGGATGAAATCTCCTTTGTTTGCTTTACTTGCAATTCTAAGAAAAAGTTTAATCTCCTATCAAATTCATTTCAAATTCTTCCTGTATAATCTTAGAAAATTATTGATAAAGATTTTCACTAGTGGCTACAAATACAATGTCATCAACATATATTTGTACAATGAGAATGTCTTTCATAGCAAGCTTAATGAAGAGAGTTGTGTCTACTTTACCCCTTAAGAATCTTTTTTTAATAAAAAATTTACTTAGCCTTTCATACCATGCTCTAGGAGCTTACTTTAATCCATAGAGGGCTTTCTTGAGGTTGAAGACATTGTTAGGCTCATGAGAGTCTTCAAACCTAGGAGTTATTCCACATATACTTCTTCATTAATAAAATCATTCGAAAATGCATATTTAACATTTATCTAGTAAAGTTTAAAATTTATGAAAGATGTGAATGCTAATAGCATTCTTATGGCTTCTATCATAACAACAAAGGCATATGATTTATCAAAATCAATTCCTTCTTCTTGACAGTACCCCTTTGCTACTAGTCTTACCTTGTTTCTTACTATCAATCTAAATTCATCAAAGTTGTTCTTAAAGACCCATTTGGTTCCTATAATTGAATGGTGGTTTGGTCTTGAACTCAAGTCCATACATTATATCTCCTACATTGGTCCAGTTCCTCTTGCATAGCTAAAATCTAGTTCTCATCTTTTAATGCATGGTCTATATAGGTTGAAT
Organism: Pouteria campechiana; assembly: GCA_036873735.1. Taxonomy (NCBI): domain Eukaryota; kingdom Viridiplantae; phylum Streptophyta; class Magnoliopsida; order Ericales; family Sapotaceae; genus Pouteria; species Pouteria campechiana. The sequence goes on along the minus strand of JAYJMB010056438.1, from coordinate 3,487 downwards.
TTAGTTGAGAAATAAAGGTAAAATTATCACATATTTGGTGATATAATGATCTAGTTCTAGCTCTATCATACACATCACTAATTACTTGGCTTTTAGGATGATCTTGCATGAATCTTCAATCTTTAGGAAGAGAAGAGTTACCTTCTTCATATACCTCACTAGTGGATGATTCAAGTTATTTGTCAGCTCTATCCCTTACTATTTCTATTTGTGGAGTATGTTTGTCTTGATTTTGCAACTTTATTCTCTCCATATCAATTATAAGTTTGTTTACTTCATCATTAAGATTCTTTGGCTTTTTCAGACAGTTAGAAGATTCATTAAATTTGATATGAATAGATTCTTCTCAATTTTTAAATTCCAAAAGCTTTAATAATGGAATAGCCAATAAATGTTCCTTCATCATATTTACTATCAAATTTTTTAATGTTTTCCTTTCCATTGTTGATAATGAAGCATTTATAGCCAAAAGTATGGAAAAATGATATGTTGAACTTCTTGCCATAATATATCTCAAATGGAGTTTTATTGAGTTTTGGCCTAGTATGAATTTTATTTATAATAAAACTGGCAGTATTCATAGCCCAACCCAAAAGTATTATCATAAATTATATTTACTCAACATGATCCTTGCCATTTCTGTAAGGTTCTGTTCTTCCTTTCTACTACTCCATTCTATCAGGGTATTCTTAGTGTAGAGAAAGTTTGAAAGATACCATTATTTTCACAGTAAGTTGTGAACTTATGGTTTCTAAATTCTCCACCATGATTACTCTTAATGGCAATAATATGAGAGTTTTATTCATTCTGTACTCACTTGGAAAAGATTTTAAAGAATAAGAAAGCCTTATCCTTGGATGCAAGCAAAATTACCTAGGTATATTTGCTATAGTCATCAATAATAACATATGTATAATATTTTCCTCCTAAACTTTTAGTTATAATTGGTCAAACTAAGTCCATATGTAGTAAATGAAGTGGCCTATTTGTGTGTACTTCCTTGTTTGGCTTGAAAGATTCTTTTGCATGCTTTCCTTTCAGACATGCATCACACAATTGTCCTTTATCAATTTTTATTTCGGGTAAGCCAACTACAAGATCCTTTCCGTACAATCTTTCTATCATATCTTTGTTGACATGTCTTAGCCTTCTATGCCATAACAGGGGCTCATCGTGACTAACAAGACACTTAGATTGGATATCAAATAAATCTACTATATATATATATATATTTTCATGCCTTTCACCTAGAATGACAATTGAGTCATTCTAATCTAGGACTAAATAAATGTGAGATTCAAACATAATCTTGTAACTATTATCACAAAACTAACTGACACTTAGAAGATTATGCTTTAGTCCCTCAATTAGAAGTACATCTAAAATAGTGGTAGAATGTGATTGTTTGACCTTACCAATCCCAACTACTCTACCTTTCCCATTATCTCTGAAGGTTACTATTCCACAATATCTTTCTTTTAACTCCATGAATAGCTCCTTCTCCCTTATCATGTGTCTTGAGTAACTACTATCAATTTACTATATGCTACTTCTTATGGCTGTCAAACACACTTCATCTACATGGATGATCATGAAGCTGATTCTGGTGTGGTGTTCTCCTTGATCTCCTTTTGTAGGTGACAATCTAGACAATTTTGCTTCATGTTCATCTTCACTGTCACTTGCCCTTTTATGTAATATATTTTTAATTATTTCCTATGTTGCAAGTGCTTTCTTCTTATTGAAGTTTTTATTGTTGTTGCTTCTATTTTTCTTTTTAGGATATAAGTTGTGCCTTTTGTTCTATTATTCTCCTTGCCTCTTATCAGGCTCTTGGCAGTCATAACTCATGGGGTCAGTCTTGCCACAATTGTAGCACATAGGAGCATTTTTTCTTTTGTCTTTATTTCTAAAATTTCTGGAGTTACTTTCGATTTTTCTTCTAAACATGGTTCTGAATCTTCTGCTTAGCATCACCATGCCGTCATCATTTTCAATGGCACTAGATAGTTGTGACTTTTTCCATTCATTATCTTGACAAAGATATTAGAATCTTTTTCACCATTTTGGGTTCTTCATATTTTTTACCAAGACCACTTAACCCATTGGTGATCTTTTGAAATCTTCCAAAAATATATGATATTATTTCATTATCTTGCATATGGAAGGCTTCATATTTCTTCACAAGTATATTGATTTTGGTCTTCTTGACCTGATTAGTACCATAATGTGCAACTTTAAGCTTATCCCATATTTATTTTGCTGAGCTACAAGCAGAAATCTTTTCAAACTCAGAAAGTGATAATGTACAGAAAAGGCTATTCTTAGCTTTAGCATTTCTTTCTACTATTATAATATCTTCAATAGTATATTTGTCCTATGTTTTAGTGATAGTTTTTCCATCTTTGATGATTTGCCATAACTTATAGTTAGTGGCTATAAAAAAGTTTTGCATATGCATTTTCTAGTACCTGTAGATGGTGCCATAAAAAATGGGGGTTTAGTGGTTACTGTCCTTCAACTATGGTGTTGTAGATAGTGCTAGCCATATGGATCACTTTAAATAGTTAAAATAATTGATAATTAACGTTAACTGTTGAAGTTTACTCTGATACTAATTATTGGTCCCGTCTTAAGGTAGCTCAAGAAGGAGGGGGGTGAATTGAGCTTTTAAAATCTTGGCCAATATAAAATTAAAGTACTATAATAATTAGGACATGAATCATGCAACGTAAAGCACATAGATATTTTATAGAGGTTTGGCCCACAACACGGCACCCACGCCTTTCTTTGAGTCAGTCTCACTTACTGTACTCAAGTTCCACTAATCACCAAATGGTTTTTCCAAGCTTACCAATGAATTCTTACATAGGTTTGTTTTTCACAAGTTCATTAACAAACTTATACATAGGTTGGTTTTTCAAAAGTTCACCAACAAAATTTTCCTAGTTGGTTTCAAAATAGGAAGCTTTGACTCTAAAAAAGAATATAGAATAAAGACTTTAGAAATGACTATGGAATTTACTGAAGGATCAGTTAAATTATCTTTATTATCGAAAAAGCCATAGACAACTTATTAAGAAAAGGTTATAAATTTATTCATTTTAGTCTTATTCAAGTAGCAGTTCAACTTTTAGTAAGAGCGGGACTAAAAATATCAGTATTAGCTTATTTAATAGATAATCGACATAATAAATTTTGTAGATTCCATACTCAGTGTTATTCAAACTTCTTTTCACAATGGCCTCATATATTTTAATAGTTTTCCAAATTTCTCTATCAATCTTACAAACCCTCATATTTTAGAAATTATTACATTATTATTATAAACAGAAGGATTTAATATGATTGAAGGGTCTAAACCACTATGTGTTCAATATAGGATGTATTATAAAGTCATGAAGACACTTATGCCAAAATCTTTTATCACTCATGAAAAAGGAGCTACACCTTATTTTGTTACCAATCCTATTTATAAAACATTTGA
>JAYJMB010056427.1:0-27597 GCA_036873735.1 Pouteria campechiana | reverse complement strand
CCCCCCCCACAGGAATGTATGTAATTGGTCCACAATTAGTGACAAGGATGAAATCAATATGCTCTCGAAAGGTTGGATCTAGTAACTTAAGAAAGATATAAGAATCCCTTTTAAGAGGCTTTCTATGTTTGCATTCATCCTTACAGTGTATTCTTGATAGGTCATTGTAATGCGAGAAAGAGGAGCCTTTTGTATTCTTTTTGAGGTGGAATTCTTGGTTTCCTCTTTGGTTTTGTCTAGATAGTTTGTTTTATGGGAATAAAAGGTAGTTTTCTAGAGGTTTTTGGTTTTTGGAGCTAGTTTTGGAATGGGAGAAGTTTTGAGTTTTCTGATGGTCTTTGGAGGAGGTGTTGTTTTTGGTTTTGAAGTGGGGATGGTTTGGGATAATTGACCCATATTTTGTGAAGAAGAGATGAATCAGCAAGCTTAGGATAAGGAAGTAGAAGATTGTCAGCAATAGCTTGCAAATTTTCTATAGAATAGAATAGTGATTCTTCCTCAGTTATGAAGATTTTATTGAAAGGTCCTAAGGGACATGGAAAACTATTCTAGCGGGCCTTGATTGTGGAAGCATCTGAAAAAGCTTTTCAGTATATGCATCTTGAAAAGATGCCAACTAAGGAATGTTGATTTCATGGCCCATTTGAGTGAGAGGAGGATTAGGGATTAGTATAATTCTAAAGAGAGTATTCTAATCCGTGATTTGTGGAAATGGAAGTGTAGAAGGGTGAATGACAAGATTGCGAGAAAGAAAAATTCTGGCGATGTCAGAATGTATTTTTGATTGGGCTGTGAATTCAGAGTATGTGAGTCTAATTAGATGATAGATACGAAGAAGAATATCACAATTTTAATCTTTTGGTTTTGTAGGGGATTTTAGAGGAGTTTTCAGAAGAGTTGGTCAATGAATTGAAGGTGGATTCCATTCTAGAGAAATTTCTTCAATTCGTTCAGGAATTATTTCTCCTTGTTGAACAAGATCAAGCAAAGTCCACTCAATATCTTGTGGAAGAAAATGATAGATGGGAAGTGGAACTTTGGTGGGATACTTTCCATAATTAACAATGACTCTCTTTGGATTTAAAAGATGCTCCTCTGGATAATTTGGTAAAGGTTAAATTGGAGAATTTTGGAAATACTGAGGAAGGCTATGTGTGTGTAGGAGTTTGAATCATGACTTCAGATCATTTAGCCTAAGGCTTGATAATTTCTAGAGCTGGAGTGTGTGTATGTGAGATGGAAGATGATAAATGTGTAGGAAACTGAATGGATGAAGGGGATTTGTAATGGTGTTGTGGAAAGAGTGGGTAGGAAGGTGAAGAATGTTGGGTTTGAGGTTGGGTTACAATAGCTTCAATTTGAGTACTCAGTGTATCTAGCTTATGAGCTAGTGATTCCCAAATTGAATCCATATTTTGGTTGAGAGATGAATTCTGCGATTCAGGATTGGTTATTCTTGTGAGGATGGATGGATAATAGGTGGGCTAAAGAATGGAATCAAGATTTTGTAAAGCTGATGAAATTGATAAGTGTGCTATTGAGGTGGAGGAATGGAGGATTGAGGTTGAGGATGTGTAGAACTAGAGGGTACTGCTACTATATACTCTCTTCTCTATCCTCAATTTCTGTCTCTCCCTTATTTCTTTCTGTGGCTCCTTCTTTTCTTTCTTCTTCCAGAGTGTCTTGTCTGTCTCTTCTTTTTTTTGCAGTTTCTATTTATTTCACTTATTCTTATTTTATTGGCTTCTGGGAGATCCATCCTTGTAGTGTTAACTTGAAGCCAATTCTCTTCAAAGTGTCTTTACTTATTGCTTCTCTTGCCATGTATTCTTCTCTATCTTCTTTGGAGAGATCAATGTTTACTGCTCTTAGGAATTTGCTCATAATCATCCCATAAGGTAGATAATACTTGGCAGATGTCTTCACAAAGTATAGTTAATCAGTTATAATTTGAGCCAGATCTATCCTCTTCTTGTGCTTCATTACCCACAAGATCTTGGCTTCCTTTTCAAAATTTGATCAATATATCCTGTCTTGGGATATATGTTGTTGAAAATCATCATATGAGCTAGCTTGAGACCTAAATTTAGATGGCTAACGTGTAGATAAGTCACATTCTCCTTAATTTGTACTTCAGCTAAATCTAAAAATAGTATTATTTTGTCTAATAGCCAATCAATCTACCTCAGGAATATTAAATGTACTTTTTATATTCTCTAGAGATAGATCAATTTTAGTTCTTCCAATCAATGACTACCTGGTATTGTAGTTGAAGTTGGCAACCAGGCCTTGAAAATCATTATGGTATAAGATTTGTCCTGATTGCTCATGAAACTTTCCCAGCCTTGGAATTTAATCCAATTTGTCACTTCTAAACTTAGGCCATTTTCTCCAAATGCCTCAAAATCAAATACTCTTCCTTTCACTATCTTTCTTTCTTCAAAATATTTACTAAACTTATTGTGAGTAGAGAAGTTGCTATTGAAGATTACCTTAAGAAAGTAATCTTCTGTTTTTCTTCTTTTCCTTGGTGTTTCTTCTTTTGTCATCTCTCTTCTCTTTTCTTTGAAATCTGAAGATGACATTTCTACTCACTTAGTGAACCTCTTCATCCTCACCATTTGTAGTAATGGATAAAGTTTTTGATTTAGGGTTTTGAATAGGGAGTTCTTAGAGATTTTGATGATGGAAAATGTCTGGGATGAATCAAAATGGGAGCAAGTTGATGGAGGAAAAATGCAGATGATGAAAGGATTTTGAATCACCTTTCTGAAGAAGAAGCTCAAATTTTCAAAGTGAGAGTGTAGATGTTTTGGGGTTAGGGTTTTTGAAGGGGACAAAACTTCTAATGTAGTGTATCAGAAGTTCTGTGCAACATAGAATTTACATAAAGCTTCTGAGTTATTGATCTCAGAAGTTTTGAGGAGTTTACGTAGAAATGATTTTGAGATATGGAAGTTCTGTGTAGAACAGAAGTTCAACAAAACTCTTGTATTGATGATCTTAGAAGTTCTAAGTAGATTATGCAGACATGGTTTTGACATGCAAAAATTCTGGATTTTTTAGACCTGTTAGTCAGAAGTTCTGAAGAAGTGTTACAAAACTTTTGTGTTAAGTGAAAGTAATTCTGAGATTTTGTTAGAACTTCTATGTGATCTCTAATGAACTCTTAGTGCTTTGACATAATTTCTAAGTTACCTCTAAGTCATTCTGAGAAATGTAACAGAGTTTCTGAATTATTTCTGAAGCAATATAAGAAGAGTTTAGAGATATTGAACTACTCCTGACATACTTTTGAGTGTTATTTTAGAATTTTTAATATACTTTTGAATCAATTTATTTATCATTTATAAATATTTTTATACATTTAAATGTTAGGATCAAACATGTATTTTATGCACATGAATCTCAGAATCTATCTTCTGGAAGAGGTTTTGTAAAAATGTAAGCTAACTAATTTTTAGTTGGCACATATTCTAAGAAAATATCATTTTGTACATGGTCTCTAATGAAGTGATATTTGACCTCTATATGTTTAGTCCTAGAATGTAATACTGGATTCTTTGTCAGATTTAATGTACTAGTATTGTCACATCTAATAGGAGTGTCAATATATTTCAACCCAGAATCATTCAATTATTGTCTCATCCATAGTATTTGTGCACAACAACTACCTACAGCTATATATTTAGCTTTAGTAGTTGATAAAGCTACAAATGTTTATTTCTTAGAAAACCATGATATGATCCTGCTTCCAAGAAATGAACATGTTCTAGAGGTACTTTTTCTATCTACTTTCTATCCTGCAAAATCTGAATTAGAGTACCCAACTAATTCAAAATTTGAACCTTTTGGAAATCATATTTCAAGATTTGAAGTATCTAAAAGGTATCTAAATTTTCTTTTGACAATAATTAGATGTGATTCTTTAGGAGCTGGCTGAAATCATGCACACATGTAGACACTAAACAAAATATCTAGTCTACTTGTAGTTAAATATGAAAGAGATTCTATCATGCTTCTATAAAATTTCTGACATATGGATTTACCTTTTTCCATCCTTATCCATTTTAATGGATGTACTCATTGGTGTGACTAATGACTTTCCTTCTTCCAAATCGAATTTCTTGAGTAGTTCTTTGGTGTATTTTGCTTGATGGATAAAGATTCCTTCCTTTATCTATTTTATTTAAAGTCCCAGAAAGAAGTTCATCTCACCCATTAAACTCATCTCAAATTCTCCTTGCATTACTTTAGAAAAGTCTTGACATTATTTATCATTAGTTGCACCAAATATAATATCATCCACATAAATTTGAACAATTAGCATATTACTTTCATCATGCTTAATAAAGAGTGTGGTGTCTACTTTATCTCTTGTAAATCCTTTTTCTATTAAGAATTTACTTAGTCTCTCATACCATGCTCTAGGAGCTTGTTTTAATCCATAGAGAGTTTTCTTGAGTTTGAAGACATAGTTTGAATCATAAGGATCTTCAAACTCAAGAGGTTGTTCTACATAAACTTCTTTATTTATGAAGCCATTTAGAAATACACTTTTAACGTCCATTTGATAGAGTTTGAAATTCATAAAAGATGCAAATGCTAGTAACATTCTAATAGCTTCAATTCTGGCAACAGGAGCATATGAATTTTCAAAGTCTATTCCTTTCTCTTGACAGTATCCTTTTGCTACAAATCTTGCTTTATTTCTTATCACTATATTGGATTCATCTAATTTGTTCCTAAAAACCTATTTGGTTCCTATAATAGATTGATGTTTGGGTCTTGGAACAAGTGTCCACACATGGTTACATTTGACTTGACCCAATTCTTCTTGCATAGATATAATCCAGTTTTCATCTTCTAAAGCTTAATCTATGCAAGTTGGCTCTAGTTGAGAAATGCAAGCAAAATTACAACATATTTGATGATATGAAGATCTAGTTCTTACTTTGTCATAAATATCATCAATTACTTAGTTTTTAGGATGATTATGCATGGATCTCCAATCTTTTGGAAGGGAATTGTTACCTTTATTATTCACCTCATTGATGGACAATCCATCATTTGTTTCTTCTTCATCTTTATGTGTTTTTGATTATGAAGGATCTTTTTCTTCATCAGAGTTCCTTTGTCTCATCATCGAAATCGCTTATCTTTCTAGAGGGGTTAGTACTTTCATCAAATTTTACATGAGTGAATTCCTCTTTAGTTTTATTTTTCAAATTGTAGACTCTAAATGCCTTGCTAACAATGGAGTAACTAAGAAAAATGCACTCATCAGATTTGCTATCAAATTTGTCATGGTTTTTCTTTCCATTGTTAAGAATAAAATATTTGCAACCAAAAGTGTGGAAATGAGAGATATTTGGTTTTCTGTGATAATATAATTCATATGGAGTTTCGTTGAGTATGAATCTAGCAAAAATTCTATTAATAATGTAACATGAAGTATTCATTACTTCAGCTCAAAAGTATTAAGGTAAGTTATATTCACTCAATATTATTCTTGCCATTTCTTGTTAAGATCTATTTTTCCTTTTAGCTACTCCATTTTACTAAGGTGCTCTTTGTGCAGAGAATATATGCAAAATTCCATTGCTGTCACAAAAAGTATTGAATTTCTGATTTTCAAATTCTCCACCATGATCACTTCTTATAGCTATATATGAGAATTTTATTCATTCTATACACATTTGGTAAATGTTTCAAAGAATAAAAAAGTCTCATCTTCAGAAGTAAGAAATATTATCTAGGTGAATCTAAAATAGTCATCTACAATGACATATGAATAATATTTCCCTCTAAGACTTTTAGTTCTTAATGGTCCAACAAGATCCATGTGTAGCAATTGAAGTGGTTTAGTTGTGTATACTTCTTTGTTTGATTTGAATGATTCTTTAACTTGCTTTCCTTTTAAGCAAGCATCATATAATTTATTTTGGTCAAATTTTAGTTTGGATAAGCCAACAACAAGATCTTTGTTGCACAGCTTTTCAATCATGAATTTTTTGGCATGTCCTAGTCTTCTATGCCACAACAAGGACTCTTCATCATTTGCAATAAAAAATTTGACTTAGATATCACTCAATTCTACTAAGTACACATTTCTACATCTTTTACTAAGTACTACAACTAAATTTGAACATCTATTACAGAACATATACGTGATTCAAACACAACCTTATATCCATTATCACAAAACTAACTAACACTTAATAGATTATGTTTTAATTTTTTTACTAGTAAAATATTTGAAATAGTAATAGAGGGCGGTTGACTAATCTTACTACCTTTTTCATTATCTCCAAAGGTGACTGTTCTTCCATTTTTAGCTTTTAATTCTATGAACAGTTCCTTCTCCCCTGTCATGTGTTTTGAGCAACCACTATCAATATACCATTTACTACTCCTTGTGGCTCTCAAGCATAACCGTAATAATAAAATTTTTGGTACCCATTTAGGAATGGGTCCAGGTTGGTTGGTAACAGAATATTTTGGTACTCATTGCTTTTTAGATGCTACCAAATTATTATTTGTGTATATTGATGTATTTATTATTTTAGTAATATTTTTTAGTACCCAAATCTAATTCTATTTGGGTTCTAAATTTCTTCCATGATTGCTAATTGTCTTTCTTTGATTTTCTCTACTTTTCTTCTTTGTCATTAGTTTAAATAATGTAAAAGTCAATGCTTTTCTAAGAACATGATTTTCTATTTTTGTTTGTTCAAGTTCTATGTTAATGTTAGTTTTGAGTCAAGCATTTTCTTGTTTTATCATAGAATATTCATAGATTGTCTTTTCTAATTCTCTTTTAGTTTCTTTGTGCTAGCTTTTAAAGTTTTAAAATTTGAATATAATTCATCTAATATTTCTTCTATATCAAAAGTTTCAGATTTTGAATTTACCTCATCTTCATGAATGGCTATGAAGCTTATTCTTGTATGATGCTCCTGATTTCTTTCTTTGGGGTTAAGTGAAATGAATTGAGCTTTATTTTCTTCTTTTGTTTCACTTGAACTTTCTCGCATCATGTTTTTCAGCATTTCCCATGCAGCCATTGCTTTCTTCTTCTTTACAAATTTCCTATTATTAGAAATATTCTTTTTATCAAAGTATGAATTGTACATTTTCTTCTTGTCTCCTTATCTTTTGTCTAATTATAGGCAATCAAATCTCATATTTCTAGATTAGTTACAATTGTAACACATTGGAATCTCCTTTTTTTCCCTTGCTTTTGTTGTTGCTTTTGAAGTTATTTCCAAATTTCTTCATTCTAATTATATTTTTGAATCTTTTGGTTATCATTGTAATATCCTCATCATATTCACTTGCTGAAGCTTCTTCTAAAGATTCTTCATTCTCAAATTCAGCTTATAGAGCAATCTTCTTGCCTTTGAATTCATCTAGAACTTTTGCTTCATTAAGACTTCATGGGTCATAAGTGATCCTATGAGTTCTTCTACTTTCATTTGACTTAGATCCTTTGCTTCCTTTATAACAGTTACTTTAGGCATCCAGAATCTAAGTAAAGATCTTAATATTTTCTTAACTAACTTGGATTCTTCATATTTCTCTCCCAAGATTTTCAATCCATTGGTGATTTCTTGAAACCTCCCAAATATTTCAGATTTGATTTCTGATTATTTCATGGAGAAGGCTTCATATTCCTGCACTAGAATATTGATCTTAGTTTCTTTCACTTGATTGTACCTTCATGTCCTACTTGAAGTTTATCCCAGATTTTCTTAGCTAACTCATAGGCAGAATTCTTTTCAAATTCAAATGAAGATAGTGCACAGTAGAGACAGTTCTTTACTTTAGCATCACATTCTACTCTTTGAATATCTTTTGGTGTATATTTATCTTTTATATTTGTGACATTCTTTCCATTCTTAACTATAAGTCACAACTGGTAACCTATAGTAGTCAAAAAGTTTTGCATTCTCATCTTCTAATACCCATAATTAGTTCCATCAAAAAATGGAGATATGAAAGTGGATTACCCTTTAGCAGATGTGTTGTGGAATATACTGGTCATTTGAATCTCTTCATAAGTTAATATACTGGTATTTGAAAATTAACTAGTGAAGCCTACTCTGATACTATTTTTTAGTCCCTAACAGAGTAGTAGCTCAAGGGGAGGGGTGATTTGAGCTTTCAAAAATTTTGGCCAATAAATAAATATATGCTTAAAATAAATGTGAGAATAACTTGTAGCACATATACACAGAATTTTTATAGTGGTTCGGCCCTTCTTGGGTTCCAACTCCACTTCTCTAAGTCAGTCTCCTTTACTGAACTCAGGTTCCACTATAACACTTGTTGGTTTTACAAGTTCACCAACAACTTACTAGTTTTCACAGTTTACTAGAAACTTTTACATGTTGGTTTTCAAGCTTACCAACTAATTTACTAGTTTTTTGAGCTAACTAGAAACTTTACAAACTGTTGGTTTCACAGAGCTTACCAACTAACTCTTATTTTCTCAAATAGAATGTAAACAAATAATGCCTCTTATTTAGGCAAACATGTACCGAAATTAAAGCTTAAGTGAAAGAATAAAGTAAGTAATGAGAATAAATTCAAACTCCTTTTGAATTGATGTAGATCTAAAGTTAAAAGTTCTGAATGCTTTGGTAGTGACATAGCAGCTGGAGTTGAGTGATGGAAAGTTGTGAATGCTCTTCGTTTAATCAATGAAATGATTTTTAGTGTAATCTCTTTATTTTTTTTAAGTGTCATCTTAATCATCTATATATAGGATTTGAAAAATTTAGCTATTGCAACCTTTGGCACCATTGTCAAACTAGTTAGGCAGGTTTGGTAACGACTTTTGTGTATTGTTAGGGTTCAGAAATTTTGAGTGAAGTGCTCAAAACTTCTGTGCTTTGATTCATACCTTAACGAAATTTCTGAAGTAGTTCTTCAGAAGTTCTATGGTAAGTATCTTTTTAGCATTATCCTCTTCAGAATTTTTTTCCACTATCTTGTCATTCAACCATCATAATTTAGGCTTCTGAATATCTTTTGAGTTACCTCTGATTTGCCTATTAAATTTAGATTTTACTTCTGTATAACTTTGATGAATCATGCTGACTTAAATATGCCTCTTAGAATTTTTCTGATTTGATTTTGCTTAGTGTGTTATGGTTTCTATACTACTTCTATGCAGCATGACAGGTTCTACTTTACTTCTGTGTAGGATATCATAACTCTACTTCGCTTCTGAGTAATGTTGGTTTTCTTCTGAGTAGTGAAATAATGTTTTGCATTACTTCTATGCTCTTGATGATGCTTTTGTGTTACTTGTTGAAATTCAAGAGTTCTTCTGGCATGTTTCTGAATGGCTTATTTAATTCTGGGTTGCTTCTGTGTAATGGGTAAGTGCTTCTGCATTGCTTCTATGCTCCATGTCCACATTCTGTATTTCTTCTGTGTAATGTTGCTTTCTTCTAGCATGATTCTGATCAACTGACTTGTTTGTTGGGTTCTTTCTGCATAGCATATTACATTTCCAGGTTGCTTCTATATGGCCGAAGTTTCTTCTACTATATTTCTTAGAATCTTTTGAGTACATATATGATTTCTAATTACTGTGCTTCTTCTGTTTTTCTTTTGATGTTCGATATTGCTTCATATTGATTCTGAAGAAGTTCAAAGATACTTCTGGGTTACATCTGATTACTTCTGAGTAATTCCACATAACTTCTGATTAATTTATGATTTCTTCTTAACTTCTAATATTTTCATGCCAAGCCACTAAGTGAGTTCTGAATTGCTTCTTGGTGACTTTTGATCGCATATTATTTGAGCATTCCTTTATTACTTTCCTTAATTTGTGTTGATATTAATATTGCAATATTTGAAAAGTAATTTGTTAGTACCTTAATTCTTCACTCATTTGTTTGTTCATCATTAAAACTAAGTTGTTTAATCTCATTCATCATCAAAATCAAGCTTAGTAAAAGGGTTAGACTTAACACATATAACATAATTGAAGCCACTATGGGCATATAATATAATCAAAGCCACCATGGATATAACATCTAATCATATATCCACATGCAATGCCACCTCCAAAAGCAACTCAAAACACATAGCCAAATCCAAATTCATAAGATAACACATGAAAAACTCTAATCATAATATATTGTGCATGTAATCAAATCAAAATCATAAAGTGATTTCATAAAACTGAATTCCTTGTGTAATAAAAACAAATACCATTCAAACTCAGTGCCCGTATGCTAGTATAACAAAACATGGATCATTCATACATGAATTAAGGAAAAACTACTTACCTCAAATGAGAATAATTCACAATCTTCAATTCAAAACTTGACTCCCAAATCAAAGTCCATCGGATCCTACAAACAATACATACACCAAATTAGACATTCATAAACATCCACATGGGAGATCTAATCTAACTCAATTGTATAAACTTCTAAGTGAAATTCACCCATCCATTCCATTTAATATTTAGGGTTTAAATTATCATTTTCTACATCTCATCATTCATTGCATAATTGGGTAAACTTATAATTACCAATTAGTGCCTATTGCGTCAATGCTAACTTGACTTATGAAGGTTACAAAATTTCATCTTGTAGTACCTTTTTCAAGTTACCAATTGGTGGATTTCAAATCATCATTTAAAGATGTAATTCATCATAATTCCAAGGGCATTAACCTAGCTAATTACTCTTACAATTCATACAATAATTCATGCCAAATAAACACTATTTCGAATTGCCACAAACTGCCCATATTGGGGTGATTTTCTAGATATAATTCAAGTGGAATTTTTAACTCTAACATATTATTACTGCTACCCACTCTTCAATCCTTGTTATAATCATGCATTTAGGCCATCTAATACTCTATTTTACTACTTATTTAATAGCCAAATAAGGATCTTAATTCAATCATTCAAATTCACTTTGTTTCCATCGGGACAATTCATCAAACATTACATGTGCATGTTCTAGTTTGCAAATTTCAACAATATAGGATAAGTTCCAAGCATTTCCATCCATCTACATCCCCTCCAATACCTAATTCAATTAACATTATAAAAACATCATAAATAATTTAATTAAACCCAATTTCAATTCTAGAGCTGTACAAATCATCATTCACACCAAAATTCATCCCAACGTCCTCATAGGTTGCTATCCATTTTGTGGACAACAAAATATTTCGATTTCCTCCACTTAATTTGCATTAAAACATTGCAATTTATGTATTTATCATCTTCCCCAGTCAACATTAATTCATGCCAAAATAGAACTCAATTTAAGCACATAATTTGTCTATTGTCATATGTTAAACCAAATATTGTATATGGCAAATAGCTAAGTTTTGATGATAAGCAACAACACATGAGTGAACATTTATGGTATTGACAATTGTGTTCCCAAGCATTGCAGAAATAGATATAAATATACAAGGAAGTAACTCAAATAGAGTGGATAGTGTACATAGTGATTACATTAGCAAGTAAAATCCACTGACCGAAAGAAGAAAAAAATGCTTAGAAAGAATGACACTAAAACTTTAAAAAGAAGTCATAAAGTATATTAGTCACCATAATGTTCAAGCCTTAATGAGTGATCAAATAAATATTCTAAAAGACAAAGTCAGTATTAGATAGCATCTATCTCAGACAAATTTAGATAAATCATTCCACGGACAAGTCAGATAAATTACCTATACTCAACATCTGTCCGCAACACAAAGACGAACTCAATTTGCAGAATAGAGACGGAATGGAGCTTAACTTAGGCAAATGAAGAGCTAATAATGAAGACAATTGATCAAGTGTTTGTCTCTCATATAAAGTATATTTGAAACTGAAGAAGATCAAGAAACTTGTCTACAAAAAATATAGAAGATAAAGAAGAAGTGGCACAACAACTATAGATGAACAATTTAATCTACCGACTTCATCTACAAGTTTGTCTATCACTTGCAATAGACAAACCATTAGATGACCGTTGAAGAAATGATTTGTCTATGCCTTAACAATTCATCTGTTACTTCTAACAGACAAAGCATCAGACAAACTACTGAAAAAAGGATTCATCTATGCCTCGTAACTTCGTCTATCACTTATGGTAGATAAACTAACAGACGAATTATGTGAAAGACTTCGTCTGCAGATCTCTACAAAAAAATAATAGACAAAGTCATTTCGTCTGCTGTGAAGAAGCCTTGTCCACACCAAGAAGAGTTGTCTGTTACTTACAACAGACAAATCGACAGACAAAGCTACTTCATCTAATAAAAGAAACTTAGTACAATGAATGGTAAAGAGAAGAACTTTGTTTGCACCTCTATAATTCATCTATTACTTACAACAGATAAACTAGAAGATGAAGTAAAATGCTGTAATGATCTCAGATAAATTTATAAAGATGAAGTTGTCTATTATGTGGATCCACTTAGAGCCAATTTATCTATTACTTACAAGAGATAATCCAAGACTTGATCAAATAAAATCCTTAGATAAAATACGGCTGAATCTCTATGGCATATCATGACGAGTAGAAGCCACTTGTATTAGACATCATTGACTACACTCTCCGGTAAAGCTTTCATTCAAAGCAAATTCTATTAAACAAACTAGATAAATTGAACTTTGCTGAAGATGGAAAGAAATTCAAATGAAAGCAGTCTTCCCTCTGATAAAGGTTGAGACTTTCAGAGGCAGCATCCCTTCAAGCTTAATGGGCATCTTTCCAAAATGATGAACGAGTCAGTCATGCAAAAATGTCTTTGTCATATTTGCTAAAACTGAAAAGGCATCTTCTTCAAGGATGGTGCTGCAGGCTTTCTAGTTACAACAAGTTTATCAAGAAGACAACTTTTTCAACGGAAGAAAATATAGAACAGTCTCTAACATTCAAAGAAACCAAACTACCTCCAACAAACAGAAATTTCTGAAGCAATATAAAAGTAGTATAATGTCAACAAAGAAGGTTGAGGAGGCAAAGAGAAAAATGAGAATAGTGCTTAAATGAGTAATCTCTCTCAATTATACAAAGCTTCCTCCTAGGTACTCAATCTCCAATATGGTGATAGATGAATGAGCCTAAATGATCTATCTTAATCATCTATCTAGAGTATTGATATCTAATGTGCTTCAACGAGATATTATTTTATATGTGCTTAAACTCTGTACAAATCAGCCTAGTAAAAGAGGCAATGTAATGTGCAAAATGAGTGCTATTAATCAGCTATCTGAGTTTGTGGTGAGCTCAAGAAAACCACATTGTATGAGTTGTTAGTGAGCTTTGTAAAACTAACAAATTTGCTAGTGATCTTCAAAACCAATAGAGTGTTGGGAGCATTATGTTCACACACCCTAGAGCTAGAATCTAGAAGAGTGTTGAAAACACTAGTGTATTTTCATTATATGGGATATAGTGGAACCCAAGGCACAATGATTATATGCTCTTGGAAGAGTGGATGTAGGGACAGGGTTCCTGAACCACTATAAAAATTATTGTGTCTACCTAACTGCTTTATTTTGCATGTACCTATTACATTATTTCATCTCACATATCATTACACACATAATTATCCATCTGAAATAAGTATAGCCAAGAGAAGTTGAATCCGGAAGTGAAGTAGGCACCACAACTAAACAAATAGATATAAAAATCTCATATGTGTTGCATCACTATTTCTACTTAGCTCATTAATTTTTGTTTGGACATAATTTTTATATGCTCAATTCACCCCTCCCCTCTTGAGCTATCTATTATGTGGGATCAACATCATCAATATGCAAAACAACATCACACGTCAATGCAAGTTCCTATCTATTTTTGTGGACTGCAATATGCCCAATTTTCCATCACCTAAACACATCAATTAAGCTACAATTATCATGTTAATGATTTCCTCTATGAAGTCCCCATAAATTCATGCAATTACCCCTCAATTAGACCCACATTTTTGGCATCATAAGCCCTAGCAATCAGAAAATCAAAAAATGGTTTAGGGGAAACATTACACTTAATCCTTGTGTTGATTCTCCCCCAATTTGCAAATCCCAATTGGATCTTCACTCTCCTCAAGTTGCAATAGCGACACAACAAATTACTTGATGATCTTCCGCCCTCTTTCATGTCCAAGTGAATGTGAATAATCTATATAATTAATGGGACGTCTTGCTATGCTTTTCTCTTATTCAATGGCTTGATGTTTGGGCATGAAAGCATGGGAAGGAGGAAGTAACTGCTATTTGCTTGAAAGGGAGAGGGAGGGAGAGACATGTGGGTGGAGCAAATAGATTAGGGTTTTAGTTTGATGCTCCGGCGGTGCACCATCACTTCCATGCACAAGCACCTTTAAAATTTCCACTATAACCTTGCTTAAAACCAAAATTAGCATGCCATTAAATCTCCCAACATACATACATTAACTGCATAATTAGTTCTACTCAAATAATTAGGAATAATGTCATTTAATCATGATATTAATTAAATTACGGGCCATTACTCACCTACTTGATGATTAAGCCTCAAGTCTCATGTAAAAATTAATAAATCATTTACACATTTGGCATTATAGACATATATTGATCTCAATGGGTCTTGTATAGAAATTTTTAAAAATTATTTTGCATAAATAATACACAAATTTTCAAAATTACTAAGTTTCATCTTGTCATGGGCGTCCTTAATTTGTCATCAAGAATAGGTTTGATAATTTGGTCATAACATCCGCATACGATATCCAATTCACATGATTATTGATGTGTTCGAAAGATAATTTCAAGATCTACAACATTTATGTTAAACAATTTTTCTAAATCATCTTCCATATATGCCAAAAATTGGATATAAGTGACACCTTTTTCATATATAATTTTTTTAATATATTCTTGTGCTCAAGTCACGGATTAGCTTCATTGAGTGCAATGCATAATAAAATCTCATTATAAACTAATAAAATCATGTAAATTAAGGATCCAAATCATATATGAGATCATCATACATGCATGGGAAGGCTCTTATCTCAAATCCTAAGTGTCACACCATCCCCGCTGCATCTTTTTCACAATTAGATAGTAACTCTGCTTGTATTGAAATAAATTTGATTGTAACTCTGTTTATACTGAAATGCATTAAAATATCTTTCTTTTTTGCTTCTAAGTGCTCTATCTTAATGTACTCTGTGTTGCATTAGTTTCCTTTCCCTTGCACCTTTTTGATAATGACAAAAAATGGGAGAAGCTGTATGTTTAATAAAATATGTATATTTAATGAAATATGTTTAAATAAAAAGGGGGAGGATTTATTTATTTAATAAAACATGCTAGAATCAAATACACTCATTCAAGGGGAGATTAGAAAAACCTATTAAAGATTCACTCTATCAGAGGGATCTACGTATATCATGATATAATTGAAATATATTTGTCTAGTTCCCATATGCTTTATTCATTTTATTTTTGTTTGGAGAGGTATTTTACTCAAAATTTTTTATCATTATCAAAAAGGGGGAGATTGTTGAACCAAACCTTTTTTACTTGTATTGATTTTCATGATGAATATGTTAAACAACTAAGTTTTGATAATGAACAAAAGCACATGAGTGAACGGTTCAGCTACTACTATTATTTCCAAGCGTGCAATAAACATATACAAATCAACAAAATAACTCAATAAAGTAGATAGCACACATAAGATAAAATAAGAGACAAGATTTGCCTTTTATCATATGAAAAAAGCATAAATGTTCAAAGAGTATGGCAGGTATCATATACAAGTGATCGTCAAATTATAATTCCTCACAAGTGCACGAGTATATAGCAGTATAGTGTGCTTAGCAAGGGTCAATCCCACAGAGAAATGTTAAACTAATTCAATTATATCTAGTTACTAAAACTACAAATATCCTAAAAATATTATGTGATGCGAAATAAATAAAAGTGCAAGATTGAATATGAGAACAGAGACAGTTGGTAAGTTGATTAAATTTCATAGGTTGCAAGAGTCTGAGTACCCGATTTCACCACTCAATGGTATCCTATGTTGCTGAGATGTTGAATTCAATTCATTATCTTGTGTTCACTCTAACTAATATATGATTATTATTGTTAGGTGTGCAAATTTAAATCAAGTATTTTCACTCTTTCCAATTACCTATGGTGTGTAGCAGAATTGAGGTGAAAACCCATTAAGACTAAGTAACTTTTATGAACCAAACAAACTGATTTAGCATTTGGTGTGTACCTTAACCATCTATCCTTTCATTCAAGAGAGCTCACGATTTAGCATATATTGTGTACCTTAACCATGCTCAGACAATCAATCTCATAAAAATGGTGATCAGGTAACTAAATAAACCAAATAACCGCATTAAAAGTAATGAATGAAACAAGATAAAATTAAATTGATAAACCAACAATCTCAGTTAACAATGAATATCAAGGAGGGATATATCTTTGCCCTAGAAAAATAAACTTAGTTTATGCTAAAAAGAAAAAGAACAATATGCATGTTGCAAAACTTGAAATCTCTCTCATTTCCTTGCAAAACTTCTCCCAAAAACTCTCTATGTTGAACTGTCTATCCTAAACTGTGTTAATCCTCCCAAACTATATTTTAGATATCCATAAATAACCCAAGTAGTAGTGTTTCAGTAGAACACCTCCATGAATTACAATTCGTTTACGTGTAAAGATCCTCTTCCAATAATAACTCAGCCTTTTCACATGAAAAGATGGCTTCTACACATAAAAATAAGATTCCCAAACTAAAATGAGTTACTGCAAGTCCTACTTTCCAAATATAATTGCTAAAAACTGTGGCATCATTATGCCTAGAAATCAGCCTTGATTATAGCTCCATAATTTAAGTCTCTGACTTCTAAAGATTGTAGCAGCACTAATGCAAAAAAATCAGCTTCCAAAGATAACTCAAATAGATGGGTGTTGTGGCACCTGTTTGTTAAAAATACTTTAAATGCATTGCTAATTTTTGAAATCACAGTTTGGAATTCAAAAGAATGTTCATCATATCTGAAATTTTGTATCGCACTTCTATTTCATCTCAAAATTATTTTCTGCATTTGTCTCAAGTTTTTGCATTGTATTAAGTTAGTTTCGAACAAATCTGCTTTGTCTCAGACAAAGTTCTACTTTCAACAATTCATCTCACGTTAGTTTCAAACAAAGTAACTTTATCTTGGATAAAGTTCCACTTTTAACAATTCATCCAAAATTAGCCCACTTTGTCTTTAAGTTAGTCTCCGGACAAAGTAGTTTAGTCCACTGTCTTAAATTAGTTTCTAGAGAAAGTATTTCTAGAGAGTTTAAATATTTTGATCATAACTTTATTATAAAAACTCAGAAGTGCACAATTATTAATGCATTGGATAGATAATTTCATGTTCTATAACTTTCATGTTGATCACTTTTTCTAAACCAGCCTCATTCTATGAGTCATCTGGCCTCAAAGTGACACCTTTTTTCTTAGACAAATTTCTCTAACACATGTGAGGCTCTGGAGACAGCTATAGTGTTTTAGCCATAGTTTTCTCATACAAATTTAGAATAATGTGATTCTTAATGATTTAGAAAGATACAAATGAAGGCTAAAACTTTCAATTTAAACACATTTTTCAAATATGCCTCTATCAATCTCAAAAATTATTTAAAAGTGACACTTTTTGTAGTCTTCCGCTTTTTTTTATAGATTTTGATGTCTGCAACAGGAGCAAACTCTGTTAAGTGCAATATTCACTTGAATGTCAATATAAAATACTAAAAAAATATTAAAAGAAGATCTTAAACATGTGAATTTAGGTAAAAAAATACGATATATTATGAGCTTATCAATAAGCTTCAAAGTCACTTCGGATGCATTCTCAATACCGATGCTCAAGTTTAGATGCAAACAAGTTCCCAAATATGCTTCAAACAAACATCATCCAATTTTAGACACTACTAGATCAACTTGGACATTGAGGGGCCAAATTGGAACACAAATAAAACTTCAAAGGGAAGAAATAAAGTTTGGACAAAGTGAAACAAAATTCCAAATGCAAGCAAAGATTCGAACAAAAGTAGAACCAAGTTTAGACACAAGTAAAGTATGAAGTCAAAACACTGGAAGCTCAATGTTATTTTGGAAAAACCAAACTCGTTCAAATTCAATCTGCATCATGTCTTTCAATCTGAAATTTAACTTCGAACACTACCAATTCATCTTCAAATGAAGCCAAAATTCATTCGTGCGGCCAAGACTATTCACACCTCTTCTCAGTCTGAAATTTAACTTCAGACACAGCAAAACATTTTTAGACAAAACATGTTAGTCATTCAGTATGTCCTAAGTTAGTCTTTCGGACAGAGTGAAAGATGAATGATCTCTTCAACAGATTCTCAGTCAAAAGTACTTTCTTCTTCATCTCAAACTTACTTCAGATAGAGAAGCCACATTCGATTCAACAGACAAAAAATCTTGACAATTCGGTCGCATTTAATGAATATCATTTTTCTCTAATAGGTAGATTTTGAATCCCCATTTAAGAGGAGTAAAGAAAGGTTTTTCCAAAAATATAGAAAGCTAGAGAAAATTTCTGAAAGAGTCTACAAAGCATTACTCAGATATTAAAATTTCTCTTCCAACTTCATTGGGAAAAATGTCAATCTGCATTCATAGAACATTCTCTGCAACAACTTAAAGGAGTATAATACACTTTGTATTTATTGCAATATATTTATTTTTGCTGCACTTTAATTCTATACAAAATTAGCCTATGTAAGAGGCATTTTTGTTGTAAAACATTCTTTGTTTTGGACAGCAAGTAAGGGGCTTGTTAATTGTATAAGTTTATTGGTGAGCTTGGAAACCAACATTTATAAGTTTGTTGGTGAGCTTGGAAACTAATGTGTATAAGTTTGTTGGTGAGCTTGGAAACAAATGCGTGTAAAGTTTATTGGTGAGCTTGTAAAACCAACAGGTGATTAGTGGAACCTGAGTGTAGTAAGTAAGGCTGACTTAGAAAGAGAAGTAGGTACCATATTATGGGCTAAACCTCTATAAAACAACTAAGTCTATTATGTTGGGTGATTTGTTTTCCATTTATTTGAACACTTGATTTTTATTTGGCCAAATTTTTTAAAGGCTCAATTCACCCCCTCTCTTGAGCCACCATTTGAATGGGACCAACACATTCCCTTACATTATCCATCATAATTAAACACTATTCGTGTTACTAAATTATGATTAACATGGCTTGATCAAATTATGGGTCATTAACTAAATTACTTGAAAATTAGGCCTTAAGTGACACATCCAAAGATCCATTTAACAACTCATGCATCATTTCTGTCATAAGCCAACACATGAATACACTAATGGTTATCATTCATATTACTCAATTCCCACACATTTCCTGCACTACACGGACACACCCATGTCCATAGCTAGGCCAACTCATGACCATATCATAATAACACTACCTTGGTTCCATGACCAAGTTTTTAATGCACTATCTCATGACTCATATAATCACATATGTAAGTAACTCATGCAAACATATTGCAATTCCACATCATACACATGCCCTAGCCTCCACAAGGCTTCCATATACATAGATAATCATATCACACAATATATAAAAATATCA
This sequence comes from Pouteria campechiana, assembly GCA_036873735.1. NCBI lineage: Eukaryota > Viridiplantae > Streptophyta > Magnoliopsida > Ericales > Sapotaceae > Pouteria > Pouteria campechiana. Next base: position 7,935 of record JAYJMB010056427.1, on the reverse strand, counting down.
CAACAAGTTCAAGTAATTCATGCACACAGCTATCACAGAACAAACACATACCCAACACATAGGAATGTTCTTACCTCCAAGCCCGGAGTGTTACATTCCACCCCCTTATTGTGGGTCCCTTTGGTGAGTCACAACCTAAGAGGGGAGGAGTAAATTGGGTTAATGAAAATTCTGTTTGAATCCCTTTTAAAGATTAAAACCCTCCTTGCAGTTCTATGAAGTAGATAATGCAAGCAATCAAGCAACTAGACAGTAGACAGAGATCTTTATAGTGGTTTGAGATACCTTCTCTACTCCACTCTTCCAAGCACTCTCCTTAGTGTCTTGGGTTCCACCAACTCAGTAGAGGTTACAACTTAGTGAAATTGTACTATTCTTGATTCCATCTCAAGGGGGCATGAATACAAATTAGCAAATTGATTATGAGAAACACTCCAACAATCAATGTTGCTCTTCTTGAGTTTGGCCTCCAACATAAACTCAAGGTAGTAAACAAATAAGAATAGAAAGTAAAGTGTTACACTTATAAAGAATGCTTCTTGATGGCATAGGGGAAGACTTTGAAAGATTGAATCACACTTTGAATGCAGAAAGATTATGTCACACCCTGCTTTTCAAGTCACTATGTTCCATTTCTCACTATGACTTCACCCAAATTTGCCCACTTTTAGGGTTGGGTGCTCAAGTCCCATTTTAGAACTTGACTAGTTTCTACGGAAAAATGAACAAAGTATCCATTGAAATGTTGGGGGTTAACCTGTACAATTATTCATCAAATCAAATAAAGCACTAATATAAATTCTAAAGTACATCCATCCATATACCCACCACAGCCCTAGATATTACTTAATTATGATGGTAACATACTTATCACTATGACTATACAAACTCATTCTTAAGAAAATGAATAATTTCTATGACATGCCTTTACACCACCTTATACATCAATTAAAATTTATTTATTATAATCATACAAATCCAAATGAAATTTGATTATAATTAAAACACAAAGGGGATTACAACCCCACCATTCTATATCACTAAGACATCTTCAACCATTGCTCATCAGTTCCAACCCACAGTTAGAATTCTTTACTTGTCAACTAAAAAATTAGAATAAGAAAGCGTGAGTCCAAGCAACTCAGTAAGTAGGCATGAGTCTAGACAACTCACTAAATAGGTATGTAATATCAAAATATAATCAATAATCCAAATACATTATATTTAATTTCTAAAGTTGATTCAGTTCATGCTCAATATTGTCACATCTCAAACATTCCAAATTCATCATCACAATTATCAAGCTCCACAATTTATACATGATATTCAATGGGATGTTCTTCATTCCTTTTAATAAATAATGATCATACAACGAATATCAATAACCCAATCCAAGGGATACCTACTATCCCAACAAACCAAATACATCAATTCTAAGCACATAAAGGATGTTCACAATCCCCAATTAAAACAACCATGCCGAATACAATCAAATGGGATTTTCGTCCCTAATCATACAATATAGCTAATCAAAGGAGGGGCGCCTACTTACTTTAAGTGATGAATCCATAATTCAATAAGCTTCTAGCTTTCTCTCATGCTCAATGTCTTGCACATAAGCTATCTTAACTAAATTATATTCTTTCACTGAATCATACTTTTTAAAGACTATCAGTCATTCCAACATTCAATTTAGAAACCCTTTAAGTGCTTAATTGCACTCTAATATCAATCATATGGTCATTTACATAACATTCCTCTTGAATTACTTTCCAATCATACATTAAATACATAATGTTGAAGTCTCTAACGTAGTCAATCCCCTTTTATAACATGGATAATCAATCACTTACTTCCCTTGTGAAAGTACTTTATCAACAGGTAATAAACATTACTTAAATCAAGGTTTTTCCACAAAATTTCACAAGGAATCTTCTTTATTTATATCATTTATCATATATTTAATATCATTAACATGATTAATCATTTAATCAACTTGAAAACAACTCAATTAAACTTTTAATTTACTCAATTCAGGGCTTACATAACCTATACTTCAAAATTCCAATTTGTCCTAAACTAGGTCATGGTCCATAATCTATTTCACTAGTTCAAATGACTTTAAACAAGTCTTAATACATTACAAAGCATGAATTAAATATGTTTCCTATGAGAATTTCAAATAAATCATAAAATCCCCCGAAAATCATTTTGCACAAAACCCTAACAAGTCATTTCCACGGATTCTCAAGCCCCACATCATGAGCATCTTCTAATTACATCAATTCCCCCATGACTAATATGACACAAACCATGTAATTTCACTCAAATTCTACTATTTATAAAATTCTACAAAACCCTAACTCATGAAGATCAAATTTTCATATGTGAAGAAGCAACCTACCATGTAAATCAAGCATGGCAATCCTCCATGAGCGTGATTCCAAGCTCTAAACTCAAAGAATCCTCCTTATTTTGTAAGAAATTGAATTTATTCCCATCTCCCATGGTTCAAATGGTAGAAATTCAAGTTTAATTGAAAACTCACATGGTAATCTATCTAAATCTTCTTTTTCTCAAGCAAAATGGGCAAGAACAAAGCCTAAATGGAATTAGGGTAGAAGGGAGAAGAGAACGAAATGGCCTAGAGAAGAAATGGGACAAAACTAAGTTTAAAAAGTTGGATAGCCAACTTTATAGCAAAATGGGTGCTTTTGCACCCATTTGGGTGCCTCTGCTCCCATTTGGGTGCATAGGCGCTCAAAATCTGTCAGCCAAACACCCCTCTACTGCTTTGGCCATATCTCACTCATACGACATCCAAGTTTCATAATTTTTGAGGCATTAGAAAGCTAACTTAAAGGGATACAAGTTTCATGTTGAACATTTATTCTAAATCAGTCTCTAAATAGGATAAAAATTGAGCATAACAACCCCATTATAATGTCCAGTTTCCTTTCATCATATCTAAATGTTTTAACACATAAACTTACTCCAAATTTATGGGATGTTGCAATTGCATCCTAAAACACTTTACAATTTCCATTAATCTCATTTATAATCATTTAACAAGATTAATTTCATCCCAAACTCAAGTAACAACCCATCCATTACAAAGGACTACTCAAAATTCAAAATTTTGCACTTGTGAAATATCACCCATAGCCTCATTTTATATAAAACACTTCAAATATCTCAAACATTACTTCCCACACATCATGTACATGAAATGGAGTATGTTGATATAGTTTATTACTTCATTTGAAGTCAATTTCCAAAAAACATATATTCAGTTCTTTTTAACCAAAATTTTCTACTATACACAATTTCCATTAGTCATTTTCATTCCACTTTGCATTCAAGGCCTAAATCAATGTTCTACATGAATCAAAATACATATGATAATCATATTAGGCCATTCATGTAGATCATAAACATATTTTTGTTTAAATTTACCATTTCACTTTTTTTTCTTCTTATAACTAGTATATAATTCAAAATGATGAACTTTATGAATTTTAAGCATCAAACTCTACTCATATTCACATGAGCAAATTTCAATCACCTCAAACATCATATGAAGCTAATTATTCATCAAAAATTTCAAGATTTGATGAAAATACCCATTGAGTTCTTTTCACATAACCCTCAACTTAATAGCTCAAAACTCCAAAATCATCTTAAAACTTCAATTCAATAGCTCCTACAGATTACATTGCACATAATATTCATGCTATATTAGTCATTCTAGCCATTATATTGACTTTACTCAAAATTACTTCTTTAGCCTAATGGCTTAAAATACCACCTCACTGCACTGTCTCAAAATTTAACACCTCGGGGTTACTATTGCTTCCCAGAAAGTTTTGTTAGCCTTTAATGAAGAACTTGAAGGTTCAGAGCTTAAAGGCTTTGAATGCTTTTGTCATTCCCAAGTAAATGAAGATTAATGATTGAAATCATCATTGGAATGTCCCAAATGAATTCCCTTTATATTAGGATTCAAATTCTGGCCATTGGGGTAGGTGGAGCTCATTTAATGGGAGGGAAATGTTCAAATTTTTGACCATTTTGAAACGTCGTGTCTTCAGACATTCTGAAGTTTGCACTTCAGACCTTGGAACATGATGACTCTACAACATTCATAATAAGCAAGTTGTGTTTCAAAACTTCTAAAGTTTAACTACAAAACTTTTGAAGGTCATGTCTCTTTCAACGCAATGCTTCCTCTAGAGCTTTTAGAATTGGCATCTTCTGTAATGCCTTATAAATATGCTTCAGAACTTCTAAAGTTAAACTTCAAAACTTCTAAAGGTCAGGTATCTTTCAACACAGCTATAATGCCTCATAAATGTGCTTCAAAACTTCCCAAGTTAAACTTCAAAACTTTTGAAGGTTGATTCCCTAGTTAGTTACCATTATCGCATTTTTTTAGAGCTTCTGAAGCTCTCTTCAGATCTTCTGAATATTGATTTTTGTGCTAGCAATATACTTTAGTTCATCTAAAGTTAATCTTGTAACAACTGAAGTTTCTTTTGGTGACTGAAAATTTAAATGGCTATTATTTCCCTTATAAAGCGTGTTCATCATCTAAAGATGTTCTGACGCCTGGAATGCTTCTACAAAAACACCAATTGTTGCATGGAGTTCATCCTTTAAACATGTCTCGAAGCTTTCTGACTTGATCATCAGACCTTCTAATGGTTCAATATGTTTTGAACTTCACTTCTTAGATCCTCAGACTTGAAGTTTGCCTCTGAAGCTCATGTCCACCATCTGAAGCATGCTCTAAAGTTACTCTAGAGCTTTTAGACATAGCTTTCAAATATTCTAAAACATCATTACGAACTTTTAAACTTGTAACTTCAGATTACTTTGTTCCACTCTTCTGAAATTGTAATATTATTTCTAAAACATTATTTTTCATACTTCTGAATTTGTTATTTTATCTTATAAAACTTGCTTCCTTTGAAACTTTGGCATTCAAGTTTTGAAGCTTCCTAGGTCCTCTGAAATCTTAAGCTTCTTATGTACTTTGAAACCTCGATATCCTCTAAAATCTGAAGCTTCTTCTGAACTTTAAAATCTCAACAAACTCTTAAATCTAAAGCTTCTTTTGAACTTTGAGAACTCTACAAACTTTCATTAGCTTAAATTAAAACCATTAAGCAAGTTTTATTGTCATCAAAACTAAATAGATTTAACTCAACACTTATAAAAAGTTTCAACCTCGAAACTTTAGGCTTCACTCCAGAAATAAGGATACTTAGCCCGCATTACCTCCTCTGGCTCCGATGTCGCCTCATCCTTAGTGTGGTTGCTCCATTGGATCTTCATAAGATGAATCACCTTATATCTTTGCTCCTTTTCCATACTATCTAGCACCTAAATCGGTCCCTTCATATCAAACAAGTTCTTCCCAATCTGTATCTCTTCTATTCTCATCACACGAGATGGATTTGACTCATAGTTCCTTAATGATGATACGTGGAACACATCATGTACTCCACTCAGAGATGGTGGCAATGTCATTTGGTATGCCACTTTGTTGATCTACTCCAGGATCTCATAGTGCCCAACATACCTTTGGCTTAACTTGCCTCTAGTGCCAAACTACACTATGCCTTTCAAAGGAGACATTTTCAAGAACACCTTGTCCCCCACTTGAAACTCCAAATCATGCCTCCGCATATCTACATGGCCCTTCTGGCATGGTTAATCAACCTAGATCTTCTCTTTGATCCATTACACCTTGTGTTTGCCATCATTTATGGGCCAACTAATGCACCCTCACCCACTTCATCCCAATATAATGCTAATCTGCATTTTCGGCCATACAATGCCTCATATGGAGCCATCTGAATACTTGAATGATAATTATTGTTATATGCAAACTTTGTCAAGGCCAAGTACTCACTCCATTCCTTGCCCCATTTGAGTGCACATGCCCTCCGCAAGTCCTCTAATTGTTGATTCATCAATTTCGTATGCCCATCAATTTCGTATGGGTGGTACGTAGTGCTAAAGTCCAACTGAATCCCCATGGCCTTATGCAGTGCATCCCAAAACTTCTAGGTGAATACTGAACCTCGATTTGACATAATAGACTTAGGCACACTATGCAACCTCACTATCTCCTTGTGATAAATCCAAGCATACTTCTCAGCCATGAACGTCATTTTCAAAGGTATAAAGTTGGCCACTTTAGTCAACCTATCTATAATCACCCAATCATATCTCGCTTTGGCAATCCTATAATGAAATCCATAGTAATGTTCTCCCATTTCCACTCAAGAATCTCAATGGGCTATAATAAACCACCCGACCTCTTGTGTTCAGCTTTCACCTTTTGACATGCAAACATTTAGCCACATATTTTGCTAGATCATTCTTCATACCATTCCGCCAATATTGTGACTTTAAATCACGATACATCTTTGTACTTCCCAAATGAATAATATATGGTGAGTAATGTGCTTTTCCAAGTACCTTTTGCACCATCGCAACTTACCTAAGAATTGCCACCCAATTCCTATATCTCAAGATACCATCCGTGCCCAACATAAAGTATGGCATTTCACCATTTTGAGTTTTCTCGTTCAGCTTTTGGAACTCCTCATCCATATTTCCCTCTTAACCTAGCTTCATCTAGTCTATCAAAGTCGATTGTACCATCAACTAACAGATTTCCGCAATTAGTTCATACCCACATGCAGATCCAAGCTCCTCATTTCCTCAAATTACTCCTTTTGAGTAAGCATACATGCCATGCTACTCCTTGACTTCCTACTCAAAGCATCAACTATTACATTGACTTTCCCTAGATGGTAACGGATATTAAAGTTATAATCTTCCAACAAGTCCAACCATCACCTTTATCTCATGTTCAATTTGTTTTGGGTGAAGATATACTTCTGGCTCTTATGGTCAGTGTAAGAATCACACTTCTCACCATACAAATAATGCCTCCATATATTTAATGCAAAGACTATTGCTGCTAATTCCAAATCATGCATCCGATAGCTCTGCTCATGTGGTCTCAACTGCCTAAATGCAGACACTATCACATTTCCATTCTGCATTAGCACACAACCAAGTCCTTTTCTTTGACATCAATGTAAACCACAAATCCTCCCTATCCAGATAATACTTCAACACCGCCACTTCCATTAATCGCTACTTCAATTCTTGAAAGCTTCCTCACAATGATCAGTCTAATAAAACTTGCTTCCTTTGTGAGTCAATCTAGTCATAGGCATTGCAATCATGGAAAACCCTTTCACAAATCTCCAGTAATATCCTGCCCCAAGAAACTCCTCACCTTCGTCACATTACTTAGTCTTGGCCAGTTCACCATTACCTTTATCTTGTGGGGATCTACTAAAATATCATCTCCAGAAACCACATGACTAATAAATGGTATACTATTCATCTCAAAGTTGCACGTCTTGAGCTTAGCATATAATTCTTTTCCCTTAGCTTCTGAAATGTCACTCTCAAATGGTGCCCATGCTCCACCCTACTCTTGGAGTATATCAAGATGTCATCAATGAACATAACCAAAAACTAATCTAAATAAGGTCTAAACACCTATCCTAAGTCCATAAAGGCTACAGGAGCATTCATTAAACCAAATGGCATCACTAGAAACTTGTAGTGCCCATGTCTCATCCTGAAGGCAGGCTTAGGCATGTCTGTAAACTTAATTCTCATCTAATGATATTCCAATTGCAAATCAATCTTAGAAAACATTCTTGTCCCTTGCAACTGATCCAACAAATTATCAATATGGGGGTAATGGGTAATTATTCTTGATGATCACCTTATTAAGCTCTCCGTAATCGATGCACAGCCTCATGCTCTGATGAGAATGCAAAATGTCATATTTTATTCTCCTAATACTTCATCTTTTGCACCTATTTGATTCCTAAATAT
>JAYJMB010056416.1:0-27597 GCA_036873735.1 Pouteria campechiana | reverse complement strand
CATGTTTAAGACAATGTGTATGGTTTTTATTGATTATATCATAAGCTAAATACATTAATCTAGGGGAACGATGTAGCTAAATAATGAGTATTTGATTTTATTATGTTTAATGCAATTATTTGATTGTTCATTATTTATGTTGAGTATTTAATCTGATTTTAATGCTTGTAAAAGAATATTAGCCCTTTTTACATGATTTTTTATTCGATTTGAGGCTGAGAAGCGATAATTGAATTAGACCATGATTAAGCACCATAAGATTATCATGATGGTAGAGATATCCATGAAGCTTATGCAACGTTATGTGTTCTTGATCATAATGCATCTTAATTAGTTGGGATTTTCATAGAGATGTAAGAAATTAGCCAATTGAGATAGGTCACTATGACTTTAGAAAGAATAGTAATTAATCAAGAGAAACTCATTGTCAACATAAGAACAAACATTGAGTGTTAAAACTAATTGAACTGAATATGATTTATCCAGTGAAATCGTACACCCCTAGATGTTTTAAATCACTGTCATTGTTATCGTCTCTAGAATCCACATCATTGCAAAAGCCATTAATTTAGATATTTTCTATTTACATCCTTCCATTCACTAATTAGAATTCATTCCTTCAAACAAAACCAAAAGTTAGAGTAATTTGATATTTGGTGAACTTAATCTCAGTGGGAACGATATCTCACACACTCTTTATTACTTGTTCGCGATACGTGCACTTGCGTATAAGGAAAATCTATAACAATGAACTAAGGTAATTAGGGTTTTATAGAATTTATTTTTGGATGATATGTGCTATAATTGGTGTAATTAATGATTAATTATTATTTTAATTAACTTGGGACATGATTTAGTGTATATGGAATTTAAATTCCGCAAGTATATGTTGATGGCAGATGAATATAACTAAGCTATCCACTAATTATATGTGAAAATTTTATTAAGAGGATGCTGCGTAATTAAGCCCTAATCACTCAAGGTTAAGCCCTTTTTAATCCATGTATTGATGAGGCATTAAAATAATTTTAAATAGATGAAATTAAGGATGGCAATTAAGTATGAACAGTGTTATCTCACTAGACTAACAGGCTGGTTGCTAGCCAACTTTAGTCAAGTTTAAATCATATTTAAGGGACATTTTGAAATGATTTCTTTGTTGGGGATTGAAAAGAGATATGTGGGATTTCTAGAATATCCAAAATCATATAAGTTAGACATCAGGATCAAGAGTTATGATGCCACAAAGTTTGCTACACATGAACAGGACATTGAAATTAAGGCTTATCAAGTACCCCTTTTGACCTTGATTTAAACCTTATCAAATGAATTAATTTTATAAATATAAAAATACGAGCGAAATTAAATATATCGTACTAGAAATTTGGAAATTTTTATGTAAAAATTCAAACATTAACAGGTCCAAAAAAATTAAGGAAATAAATACCCAAAAATTCGCCTACTACCCATTTTACCAATTTTTGTTGATTTTTGTATTTTATTTTTTGTTCCATCAAATTAAGTCATTTTGAATTGAAATGTTTACAAAAATTCTATTGTGTTATTTTTAATCTATTGAAAAAAAATTATATGAAAATTAATAGCATAATTTGTATATAATTTTTAATTTATATTTTTATATTTTATTTTTAATTTGCTCAATTTAAATTATTTGTATCTGATATTTTTTCACCAAATTTTGATACAATATGGAATTTATAAAAAAAAATTTAGAGCAAAATTAGATGGATAAATTAGAAAATAAATAATTTTATTTTAGAATTTTTGTATATATGTTTTAACTTGGGAGTGCCAGTATTTTTGGTTTTTCATGCCTGATTGGCACGGAGCCCTATGTGGCTCATATATTCATTTTATGATGGCCATGGGGCTGACACGTATCCATCATGTGGTGAGGAGTGGCCTGGTTAGCCAAGGGGCAGTTGTCTGGGCAACCAACATGGCTGGGCACTGCTATCGGCTTGGATAGCCTGTGTTCTTTGATTTGACTTGAGTAACTGATGTAAGTGCGTTTAGTGGTGAACTGTAGTCCTATGAGATGATAAAGGTGGGGTGCCACTATATACAACATTGTGGCTGTGTGGGCCTAGCAGGCTTCTAGCTGAGATGGACCCGACGCACTGTAGAGTAAAGGGCACTATTTTGGATTTGGTGTGCCTCCCAGGGTGGAGTAGGTAGATAATGGTAGTGCAAAAATGAAATTATGTAAAATGCAATGAGATGCATTAGGTTGAAAATTTTGATTATTATGCTTCATTATATTAATAAAGATTATTTATGTATATGTATATATAAATAAGATATGGGATTCATGTGATATGTGTAAGATTTTCTGACATGGGGGCAACAAGTCAAGTTTGAAGAGATGTGGATTATGAAGCAGATTATTTTGTGGTAAGTAGGTTGTGCATGTTTTCTTGTGTGATTGGGTGGGGATAGTAATTATCCCCTCGGTGATTTGATAATGTGCTTCTATATGAATATATGGATTAATAATTATGTATGTGACTTAGATGTGATTGTAAATATCCCATTTCTTATTTCATGCAATGTGAATATGTATGAGAATTGGGATTAGCAAAAATCCCAAAAAGTATGATGTGGGCAAGTCTTTGATTGTTATATAATACAGCATTACGATATTTTATGTTAATGTATAGTTTGGTAGGGGATAGAAGATATTCCCTGCCTATGATTGCTATTGTTATTCTAGTATATGGATGTCTGAATTAAGAGATTGTGGTTATTGCATGAATGTAAATTGCAATATATGCATATATATATTATGTATATGTGTGATTTGGGATAAGTGATTTCCTAGAGTATATAATTTACTTTAGAATGTGCAATTAATGTTATATTCTTCATGCTGTGTGACATGTTGAGATGTTGTATTGAGTTTGAAAACATATCTATTTGGATTGGTATGTAAGATACCTTATGGATCCCTATTTACTTGAATGGATGAGATTTTATTGATTTTGATTGAATTATTTATTGGCACACAGTCTACTTACGGAGTCTGTTTAGACTCACCCTTGTTTTATTTTTTTTTAGTTAACATGTCAAGTCTAGAAGAAGCAAGATTGGTAAGAAAGTATAATAGTTGAATTTGTATTTTTTTTTGTTGTATGGTAATTAGGAAATTCCCATCTTATGTATATTGTAATTTTGATTAATTTATGTCTCATGATGTATAATTGTAATTTATAGGTATATTGATGTAATATTGGAGTAAGAGGTGTATGGTGTATGTGGAATGAAAATTATATGGTAGTGTGGTGGATTCATTATCATCGTAATACAGCTGCAGTCCTAGGGGAGCCTATGGAGTTATAAGAATGTTGTGTGGATGATTGAAGAAATAGCGGAGTATATAATTTCTTACTTTTATAAATTACAATGGAGAAATGTATCATAATATGTGATGAATATTTGTACCTAGCTGGACAAACCTATTTTCAAGGGAGACTCTATCCAATTTTCTGTAGAAATTAGGCCAACTAGAAAAAAAATATATGAAAGCAACCCACCCTGGAAGTGGGAAAATCATGGTATGATCATGTGGATTTATGGTGTAAAATGGAGTAACGGCCTCAAGAGGGTGGGGCGTTACAATGATAAAGTTAGAACTAGATCTTCATATCACTAAGTATGTGGTAATTTTACCTTTATTTCAGAATTAGAGCTAACATGTATAGGACAATCTTTGAACATGAAAATTGGATGATAGCTATGCAAGAAGAGTTGGACCAATTCAAAAGAAATCGTGTATGGACACTTGTTCCAAGGCCAAACCATCAATCTGTTATATGAACTAAATGGGTCTTTAAAAACAAATTAGATGAATATGAAATAGTTATAAAAAATAAGGCAAGGTTGGTAACAATGAAGTATTGTCAAGAAGAAGGAATTGACTTTGAATAGCCATATGCCCTAGTTGCTAGACTAGAAGTCATTAGAATACTAATAGCTTTTGCATCTTTTACGAATTTCAAGTTGTATCAAATGGATTTCAAAAGTGCATTCTTAAATGTATTCATAAATTAAGAGGTATATGTGGAACAACCCCTTGGGTTTGAAGATCCTCATGATCTAAACCATATCTTCAAACTCAAGAAGGCCCTCTATGGTCTTAAATAGGCTTCTAAAACATGGTATGAGAGGCTAAGTAAGTTCTTGATTGAAAAATTATTCTCTAGGGGTAAAGTAGATACCACACTCTTCATTAAGCATGACATGAAAGATATCTTAATTATATAGATCTATGTTGATGAAATTGTATTTGGTGCTACTAATGACAAATTATGTCAATAGTTTTCTAAAGTTATATAGGGAGAATTTGAAATGAGCTTAATGGGAGAATTGAACTTCTTTTTGGGATTGCAAATCAATCAATTGAAAGAAGGGATATTCTTCCACCAAGCTAAATACACCAAAGAACTCCTAAAAAAGTTTGAATTGGAAGATGGAAAGCCTTTGGGGACTCCAATGAGTACATCAATCAAGATGGACAAAGATGACAAAGGTAAATCCATCTGCTAAAAACTTTATAGGAGTATCATATCTCTACTATATTTAACTGCTAGTAGACCTAATACCATGTTAAGTGTTTGCATGTGTGCTAGATTTCAGATAAATCCTAAAAAATCAAATCTTTAGCTATTAAAAGAATCTTTAGATACCTTTTAGATACACAAAACCTTGGTTTATGGTATCCAAAAGGTTTAAAATTTAAATTAGTAATGTACTCAAATGCAAATTTTGCAGGCTACTATAAAGTAGATATAAAGAGTACCTCAAGGAAATGTTAGTTTCATGAAAAAATGATCAGATCAAGGCTCTCCAGGAAATAAACAACTATTGCATTATCAACTACTGAAGCTAAATATGTAGCTACAGGTAGTTTTTGTGCACAAATTCTCTGGATGAAACAATAATTGGGTAATTATGGTTTGATATATGTTGACACACCCATTATATGTGACAATACTAGTGCAATTATTTAGACAAAGAATCCAGTTCTGCAATCAAGAACTAAACATATAGAGGCTAGGCATTACTTCATTAGAGATCATATGCAAAATCATGATATCTTCTTGGAATATGTACCAACTAAAGATCACAAATAATTTTATTAAGCCACTCCTAGAGGATAGATTTTGCAAAATTAGAAGGGAGCTAGGCGTACTAAATTCATATGCATGAACTATTTATCATATGAATATCTTAAAATGTTCTCAATTACAAGATCTCAATGTTATATCTACATTTGAATGCAGGTCATTGTCATATCTGAAAATGTTTTTACTTATGTTTTCAATAATTTAAATGATCTCAATATTTTACTCCATGTCCTGGTTCTTTTAGAAATTCTAAAAGAGCTTCAGATGTTTTTCCTTATCCTTTTACATAAAATCTCAAATTCTGAAAACATTGGACACCTTCAGAAGTTCTAACACTTCACTTCAGAACATCTAAAGATTGGGTTGAACTTTGTTTCGGAAAATTTAAAGTCTAACTTCCTACCTCTAAAGCCTTTCAGCGCCAGCTGAAGCGCCTTTAGAATATCTAAAGTTAGAACTTCAAAAGCTCTAAAACTCTGAAACTACTCTATAAGTAGACTAAACCCTTTTTAGAGCATCTAAAACCCTATTTTGGACAAAATGATTCACATTCCCACTTATTTTAAATCACCTTACACTTATGAATTGATACTACTCAATTCCCATTTTGAGAGAGTCTTTCACTCTTCCAAAAACCCTTCCAAAACCCTTGCTCTCCCAAAACCCTAAGCCGAACTACTACAAATGGTGAGAACTAAGGGAGCAAGGAAATCAGTAGGATCTACATCAACAAAGTTTAGAAGAAGAAGAAGAAGAAGATCGTAGAGGAAAAAACTCCAACCAAGAGAGGGAAACTGAGAAGAGTCAAAGATACTTGTAAGATAGTCTTCAATAATAAGATGTCCTCTTTTGAGAAATTTTAGAAATATTTTGAAAATAAGAGAATAGTTCAAGGAAGAGTATTTGATTTGAATCTATTTGAAGTTGATGGACTAAATCTAGAAGTAACTCGATTGTTAAAGAACCAAGGATGGGAGATGTTCTCGAGTTACTAAGATTTTTGTAATACCAAGCAAGTGCGAGCACTAATCAGTAACTACAATCCTAGCACCAAGAGGTGTTGGATAGCAGGGTAAAAGTAGACCTATCTTAGAAAATATAAGAGAGTTGTTCAATCTACATGAAGTAGAAAAGGGTGAAAGCAATTGGCCCAAGTCCAAGGTTGCTTTGTTTCTAGAACTAGTAGGAATTGAGATAGGGGAGTGGTGGTTCAAGTTATAAATCCTCACAAGTGCATGAGTGTATAATAGTATAGTGTGCAATGTAAGGGTCGATCCTCTGAGAATGGTCAAACCTATTCAATTAACTTTAGTTACTAAATTATCACTATCTTAAAAGAATGCATTTAAAGCTAAGCAAGGATGTATAATACATTTAATGGAATTGCAGAAATTAACAGCAATGAATAATGTATGGGAGATTAACAAGATGCATGGTCTAAGGATCCGATTTCACCCCTCAATGACATCCTTTGCTATGGTGATGTTGAATTCAATGCTTATCTTGGGTTTATTCTTTCTAATGTATGATTATTATTATTAGGAGTGCAGGTTCAAATCAAGTATTTTCACTTGTTCCAATTACCTATGGTGTGTAACATAATTGAAGTGAAAACCCATTAAGACTAAGAACTTCATGAACCAAATAGAATAGTTTAGCATAAGGTGTGTACCATAACCCTCTATCCTTTTCATTCAAGGGAGCTCATGGTTTAGCATATAGTGTGTACCTTAACAAAGCTTAGATAATCAATATGATTCATAAAATTGGTGATCAAGCAATTTAACAAACCAAACGATTGCAAATAACATAATGGATGAAAATAATGAAATTGTATTAATGAACTAACATTCCCAAACAATAAAGTTTATCAAAGAGGGCTTTATCTTCACACTAGAAGGAGAAAACTTCGATCGTAATGAAAATGGAAATAACTCACTTCATGAAGCACAAAATGATCCAAAGCATCCTTCTCCTCTTCCTCTTACTTCCTTGAAAGCTCTCCTTCTTTCTACAAAAAAATTGCCCAAGCTACATGTAATGCCCTATATCCCCACCCTATGCATTTTCACCATGACACACTAGGGCTGATGTGGGATGCTACCACTTTCCTTCTTCTTACAGGAAGTCTTCCCATAATTCCACTATTTCCCTATTTTTAAGGGAAATTCTGCCAAACTTTTGGCAGAGTCTACCTTGTATTTTTAGAACTTAAACCTATGCATACATTTATGAATTGTATAAATTTTATATTTAATAATAAAAAAATATTCACATACACCCCATACTCGCCCACAGCCCAGAATCTGCATCACCCCATGATGGCAGTACACAACTGAATAAATTTACATCTATCCACAAGTACATAATGACATGTCAATCATTTTACAACATTATACATATCTAGAATACATTTCTTCTTAAATTCATACAATTTTAAATGAATATAAATACAACACAAATTATTTTATTTCTAATTCTACAAAACATAATAAATTTATTGTCTTCAAGATCCCTTGCTTAACCTTCAGCTAAAAACATATAATAAACAGGTGTGAGTCCAAGCAAACTTAGTAAGTAGGCATAATAAAAAATGATAAATAAAATAATAACATGTTTACATTCATATGTATCATAAGCCATATAGGCAATCCTTATCACATCAGTGTTATTCTAGCACAACACACAATACATCTCAAATAGTGTCATTCAGGCACAATACACATTATTCTGGACCTCTCATATCTAGACTATTGCATTTGTGCTATTTGGGCACCATATACCAATCTATGCCTTACATGCATCCCTATATCCTATTATCTTTTTACAAATACCCTACCATGGAATGCTTATCATTCCATTAATATATGCATCTTTGCATAACTGGGATATTCTCTACCCCTAATTAGTTTATGTAATAGCCACAAGATTTTTGAGACATCGCTAGTCTCGACAATTTCCTTATCATATATATCTATTATAACCACCATTCATGGGATTTTCAAAATCCCCATCCATATATATGAATACAAACAATGGGATACTCACTATCAACAATATATTCGAAAGGTAACCTACTTACCTTGAGTGAGACACTATACACTCCTCATGTTCCATGACTTGAGAAGATCATCCTGTATAGAGCAACAATCTCATTCATTTACAAGATGATTTCACTCAAGCATATCAAATAATCAATCACAACTTCTATGAATTATGCTTGGCTTTTAAGAGGTTCATATGACTTTCAAGTGCATAGATGCACTTTAACATTATCTAGCTTTCATTCTTTTTCTAATCATTCCTTTATCATAATGATACATTATCTTAATATCTCTTTCATGGCCAATATTAGGCTACCAGGGATTCATCTATTACAACATCTTCCTCATGGAAGCATTTTCTCACACATATCATAGGCATTAACTAATTCACAATTTCTCAATAAGGTATTTCACAAACATGTACTAGCCACCATCTTATAACTTATTAACTTCATTAATAATGACTTAACTTCCATAACAGGTTAATTAATCTCTAAACCTCCTTAAACCCTTGTAGTCATGCTTAATATACAAATGCATCTCGCATATATCATAATGAAAACTGAAATAGCTTTAAGACAACTCAATTAAGCCTTTTAATTAATCAATTCTTAGCTCACATGGCCCACACAGAAAAACCCTTTTCAATCCCAATTAGGGCATAGTCCAAAAATCACATTTTTCACATCCAATCAATCCAAACAAGTATCACAACATTATACTTCATGCATTAATCATTTCCCACATGACTATTACTCATAAAACACAAAGTTAGACAAAATCACTCTTCATCTTCCCTAAAGAGAACACTATTCACGAGTGGGTAAAAACCCTAATCAAGAAAAATCATGGAATAAAGTAGTATAACAAAGTTTTTCTTTAGTTCCATGCGTGGATTCCATCCCCAAGCAAGAATCCAACTTCAAAACTCTTTTTAGGCTCCACAAATTGTAGAAAACACGATTTTGTCTTTCTTCACTATGCCAATGAATGAAACTTGGGTTTAGCCCCATAATAGATTGAAGCTACAAGATTTCCTAGCTTAACTCACTGAAAATTAAGTTTAGGGGATGGGTTTTTCATGGCTAGGGTGTGGGAACCCAACGAGGGAAGAAGAAACCAAAAAGAATTAAAAGAAATGGGCTGAACAACCCTTAAAAATTGGAAATCTGACACTAGTGCAAAAATTTCTGCCCATGATGCCTTTTCAACGTTCAACATCGTGGCCTCAAATCTAAAGCTGTGGCCTCAATTTTGTCATCGAAGATAGTCTCACTAAATTAAACATATCTCTCTAATACGATGTTCAAATGATGCGATTCTTGAGGCGTTAGAAACCTAACTTCAATATCTACAACTTTAATGTTAAGTATGTTTTCAAATTAGCCTCAATATATGTCAAAATTTTAAATAAAGTGACCTAATTCGATAATTTTGGTAATTTTTACCCATATAGAGCAGTTTTAGTATATTGATCATAACTTTCTCATAAGATATCAAAATCATGTGATTATTGATTCATTAGAAGGATAATTTCAAGATCTATAATTGAAAACTTGTCCAAATTATTCCATTATCCATGTCAAAAGTTAATCAAAATAAAACCTTTGTCAAATTCATCATTTTCTTAATATACTCTTGCGCCCAATACACAATCTCACTTTTTCAGTAACATTAAAAATAAATCCAATATATTCAATTATTCAACTATCAATTTATCAAATTTAACTCTCCAAGTGTTACATTGAGCCCCAAAGAACCATTAAACAAACCCTTTGTGAATGCTTAAGATTGCCCTCTCTCAGTGCCTTAAAAACTAGGTGACAATCATCCTAGAAAATCAGCAAAAAAATAGGATTGGCGCCAACGCTGTGGTGTGCGGCTTGGAATTCTAGGCCGCGGCATGAAGCTTGCTACCACCTGAACTTCTTTGCACAAAATGGACGTCATGGCTTGGAATTCCAGGCCTTAATGTGGATGCTTTTGTTCTCCAAAGCTACTTGATTTGGCTACTCTTTGCAAGATTTCTTAATCTATATGTTTGAGCTTCATCTTTTTTTATTTTTCTCTCCTTTTCCAATCTTTAGTTAACCTATAAAATTAGATAAATTCATGTGAAAATCATCTAAATCTAACAATGATTCATAAATAATTAAGCTTGAAATATATAATAAATGTGAATGAAATTCACTTATCAAAAAACCCCAAACTTACTCATTTGCTCATCCTCAAACAAAAAACAAAAACACAAAAATTCACAAAGAACACAACGAACATCAATCTAGGTCATCGGTCAAAAACCTCAATAAAATAATCATGGTTAAGTGGAGAAAATCAAGATATCGTGTATGTTTCTAATCTCAACCTGAGCCTCATCCTTTCCACCTTTGATTCCATGTGCATGTGCAACAATTATAGCCATTTCAATCTACATCATTTCATAAAGCAAATAAGCAGAAGATTAATTGGGATAGCCAATTCTAAATAAATTCATTCAAGCAACCAAGTAATACATGTTCAATGCAAACCCTTTGAATTCACTAATTAAACTAGAGAGACTATATTAGATGCACATTGATGATTCAAATTATAATTTCTTATAAGTGTATGGATGTATATAATGTATAATGAAAGGGTCAATCCCATAGAGAACGGTAAACCAACGTAATTAATCTTAATTACTAAGTATATAACTAAACAGACTTGGAATAAGGTATAATTTAATTTTCAGAAACTTAATAGAATCAAAGTAAATAAATAGTTAAAGATAATGCAGAGAGATTAACAAGAAGAAGAGGTCTAGGGATCTGATTTCACCACTAGATGACATCCCTTTGCCAATGGAATGTTGGACTTAAAGCCTCATTAGGTTTGTTTTTTCAAAAGTAAGATTATTTTTGTTAGGTGTGCAGGTTTAAATTAAGAGCTTTCACTCATTCCAATTACCAATAGTGTTTAGCATAATTGAGGTGAAAACTCATTAAGTTGAAGAACATAAGAACCAAAATAGAATGGTTTAGCATATGGTGTGTACCTTAACCATCTATCCTTTTCATTCAAGAGAGCTCATGGTTTAACATATGGTGTGTACCTTAAACATGCTTTGATAAATAATCTAACTCACAAAATTGGTGATCAAGCAATAAAATAAATTAAATCATTGCAAACAACATCATGAATGAAACAAGATCATCTAGCATTAATAATATCCAACAATCCATAACAAAGAGTATCAAAAAGGGCTACATCTTCACCCTAGAAAAAGAGATTTAGTTCATAAGAGAAAATAAAATAATTCCCTAAGACAAGATGATAACAATGAAGAACATCTTCTCTTTTTTTTCTTTCTTACTTGCAATCACTTCTTCTTCTCCATGAGAAATCTCCTAGAAAAATGGCTCTAAACTCTAGAGAATACCTCCCAAAAAATGAAGTGAGAAGAACCTTGAAAAAACATAAGTTTTTAGTTAAATACCCAGTAAATATGCAACTACAAAAAAAAATCCACAAAATATGTTTGCCGCTGGCAGTAGTGGTGTCCGGTTCTAGTGTTGGCGGCACCAGGTGAGGGCCGGTGGTGCCGGCTGGCTACCTTGGTCTGTGTTACTTTTTGCTCCATCTTTGTAACTACTTTCTTTTTCGAACTTGAACTTCTTGTTTTCCATTCTTTTTCTCTTCTTTTTACATCTTCAAGGTACCTATAAAATCCAACAAATGAGCATTAAATTCATCTAAAAGAGACAAGGATTTGCAAATAAATAAGCCTAAACATGTGTAATATGTGTATGAAATTCACTCATCACACATATGATTCTTTACTTTCCTCGTTCATTTCTTTGCTCTTCTTGTGGGCTCTATTACTATCACATTTATCTTCTTTTCAATTGTTCAGAATGTGATCCCCCCTATCCTTGGCCTATGTTACTACCACACCCTTAAACTTATTTTCTTTTTAATTCCTAAGATGTGATCTCCCCAAATAAGGAATGCATTTTTAATCATGTACTTCTTTTGTCTCATCTAAAGTTCATCTTGACAATAATTACAATGACTTCTAGAGTTTAAACTGAACTATGCATACTTAGTCTCCTAAAATAATGCTAAGTACTCAAAGATTTCAAAAGAAATGGCTATGTCAATGTGATCAATGTGTATAAGGAATCTATAGCAAATTAGACAAGGAATCAAGTTAAGCACGTAGACAATAGTGATTTCTATCATTTTCAACTTAACCATTATCAAATGTCACATATATGTCATTGGTTTTGTATGATGACCCTAATCAATGCTCAAAACATGCAAATTTTTTTATATGAAAGTGACACAACCATATTCAAACATAGAAAAACTAAATAGTCAAAACAAAAAATATAAACCCTGCAACAAACACACAAATAGGATAGTTAAAAGAACATAACTAAACAAAACAGAAAAGCACCAAAAATAGAAACTACCTAATACCCTCAAACTTGAAAGAAACATTGTCCTCAATGTTAAATAAAAGCAATAGAAAATGGGGACTTCCCTGAGATACTAGATTTTAATCTTTTGACTCATATTCTGATTCTTTAGTAGGTGGGGAGACTAGTGGATAGATTGGTGGAGTGGGAAAGACTACTGAGCTTGTTTCTTATGCCATACTACAATTCTGGATGGAACATTGCATTCAGGGCATTGGTGTAGTCCATATAAAATTGGAATTGTTGTTGCTGCTCCATTAACCTTTCTTTATCGTGACGCTCACTTTAGTTTCTCAATTCCATGATCTGGGTTTGTAAATCAGCTATTGTTGGCTCACTAGTAGGAGTTTGCATTGGTGGCCTTTACTGAGAAATCTTGGGGCGGTGGGTACACTCAGATCCTCAACTTGACCACTTTGTTTCTCAAAAGATTGGAGCATAGCATATGTGATAGCAGGTTGTTGGTACTGGAGCTCCTCCAAAGCAGGAGTAGGAAATCCTGCCTTGAGACATAGCTCATAAATTAGAGAAGGATGTCTGAACCCTCCCATCATTTTTCCTCTGATTAGCGACATAATGGATCATTCAATCACTCTCTCCACATCTATAGACATCCATGTCTAAATGGCATAATTAAGAAGTGTCCTCTCCTTAGTAACATTAGAAATATGATTGGTTGGCAGCAACTTGGCAGAGATAAAGTAATGCCATGCTTTACTTGTTAGTTTGAGCTACCTTCATGGAAAGTTGAGTATTTTATCATTGTTGCACTTCCATTGAGTCCCTTGTTTGGCAAGGAGATTGATGACATCCTCAAAATATTGCTCATGCTCTAGCCAGGCCAAGTATTCATATAATATCTTCTAAACCATAGACCTGATTAATGGAAGATTGGTCATAAGGCACAATCTTAGCCCACACAAATGCCTTCAATTGCTCAGGATCTTCATTTTGTTGTGCCTGTGCATTGGCATAGAATTCCTGAATAATAGGCACTACTACAACACTTGGCTTCATTGCAAATTGCGCTTAGCTCCTATGGTGGATCATATGCTAAATGTCACCAACAAGATGATTGATACCCCTCTCATGGATGCATGATCTATGAACAATGGAGCTTTGGTAATCCTTGGTTGTCAAGTCATTGAAAAATGTGGGCTCTATATGGGGTTCAGAGGCTCCACCTTGCTTCTTTTTCAAGGGACTGACAGTTGTACCCCTTTTGGGAGGCATAAGACTAACAATCCAACATAATTAATTCAAGAAAAGGAATGCAAATGCTCAATACTCAAAAGTTTCTTCAACACAAACCCCACAAAAAGAGAATGCAACATTTGCTTCAAATGGTCATTTCCATAAACACTTTGTGGATATTCCACGTTTCATCAATTTCCCTTGATGCAATGTATTGAAATCTTGAGGCACTTCTCTAAGACTCCCTTCACCGTTCAATTATCCACTCATTTCACAAAATGTACCCACTTAAGTTGGTTTAGGTAAACTATCAAACACTTGAAATGCACAATAAGCCAATGAATCTCTACACACATGCACTTCAAATCCAATGTACTTCAAGACAATAGCAATCACAACTCCAAGCTATAGGGATCCACCAATAGAATTACAATAAAGAAATTGGAGCAAAGAGAATGAAGTAGCACCTGAAATTGTGAAGTGTCCTTGCAACCCTTCAAACCCAACCTTGAGCCATGACTATGGAAGAGAAGTAGTGAAGAAGATGGGATTCTTGGAAACAAGGATGCTTGTTGAGGTTTAAGTGGCATGATTGATTGGAAGATGTTGTTTAGGTTGAAAATGTATGGGTTTGGAAGAGACGGAAAAAAAGGGTAGAAGGAGAGGAGGCATAGGGTGCAATGGTTTCGAATGGGGAGGCATGAACCGCCATGTGCATAGAAAGGGGAAAGCAAGTTCCACGCTGCAACATGAAATGGAGGTAAGCATGAATATTGCTGCCCATTTCTTTTCATTTTGTTGCATTTTGAAATTGATGTTGAAGCTGCGGCATGAATTTTTCTAGTGTGGCTCCCTTGATTGAATTACCCATTTAGCTTGTCCTTCATTCCTCCTATTGATGCATTCAACCTTTAATTGAATGTTTGTCCCAAACACTTCCTAATTCCTCAATTTCCACCAATTAACTCTTGCTTTGCTCAAATGTTGATTTCTTCCCCTAAAATTTAATTTGTGTTGCTCTCCAATTGTCCAACTTATCTAAGTAACCTATTAGACATAAAACAACATTTCACTATTTGCAACAAATACAAAAATAACAATGGAATATGACAACCTAATAATTCAATCAAATTAAAGTGACCTAGTGCAACTATTGCAATAAGCATACTTCAACCATGCAAAATTCATTACTACTTCTAAGAAATTGAAATAACTGAAAGAACAACAACTTAGGTTATCTCCCAAGAAGCACTTTATTTAACATCTGTGCAAGATGAACTCCTTCATGGATTCTCAGTTTCACAAACTTCATTCAATTGTATTGGCAAGTCATCTCTTAGATATCTCTTAACTCGATGACCATTAACTTTGAATTTGCTTCCATGTTTCAGATTCTTCAATTCAACAACTCCATGTGGAAACACTTGAGTGACCAAGAATGGTCCAACCCAACATGATTTCAATTTTCCTGGAAACAAACACAAACATGAGTCATATAACAAAACCTCCATTCAAAGTTCAATACATCTCTTACGAACGACTTCATCATGGTATCGCTTGGTTCGCTCATTGTAAATCTTTGCATTCTCATATGCTTCATCTCTTAGCTCCTCAAGTTCATTAACCTAAAGCTTCCCTATTCTACTACCTTTTGCAAATCAAAATTCAGATTCTTGATCACCTAGTATGCCTTGTGATCCAACCTGATAGGCAAATGGCATGCTTTCTCAAAGACAAGTCTATAAGGACTCATTCCGATTGGGGTCTTAAAAGAAGTCCCAAATGCCCATAATGCATCATTCAGCTTCATTACCTAATCTTTTCTTGAAATGTTCATAGTCCTCTCTAGAATTACTTTGATTTGGCTGTTACTGACTTCAACTTGTCTAGAAGTTTGTGGATGATAAGGTGTTGCAACTTGGTGAGTAATGTTGTACTTCTTCAACAATGCTACAAAAACCTTATTCCAAAAGTGAGTTCTCCTATCACTAATGATAGCCCTTAGAATGCCAAATCTAAAAAATATCTCATCTTTCAAAACTCTAAGCACAACATTAGCATCATTATTTTTAGTAGCCATCGCCTCAATCCACTTAGAAACATAATCACAGCAAGCAAGATGTACAAGTTCCCATTGGATGGGGGAATGGGCCTATAAAATCAATGCCCCATACATCAAATAATTCAACCACAAGATTACCTATGAGCGGCATCTCATCTTGCTTTCCGATGTTACTTGTTCATTGACACCTATCACGCATTACACAGAAGGCATTAGCATCCTTAAAAATAGTTGGCCAATAGAAACTAGATTGGAAAAGTTAAGAGCATTTTTCTTCCCTCCAAAATGCCCTCCACAACTGAATGTATGGCAATGTCTCAAAATGCTTTGTTGTTCATCTTCAAGAACACAAATTCTAATGATTTTATCTAGACATAGTTTAAACAAGATTGGATTGTCCCAGAAGTAATGTCTTGCAATTGACAACAACTTCCTTTTTTCCCTATGAATTCAAAAACATAGGATTAAAAACTTCTTTAACTAAGTAATTCACAATGTTGATATACCAAAGTTCACTTTCCTTTAAAGAAATGAATTGTTCATCCAGAAAGATCTCATTGATGGGAATCTTCTCCTTGCCTCTCTTTTGCTCAAAATCAGTCCCTTCCACCAACCTGGACAAATGATCCGCTACAACATTTTCACATCCTTTCTTAGCTTTGATTATTAGGTCAAATTCTTGAAACAATATGATCCACCTGATCAACTTGGGCTTGGCAACCTTCTTTATCAGCAAGTATCTCAATGCAGCATGTTTAGAATACATAATTACCTTAGAACTAATCAAGTAAGAGAGAAACTTTTCTAAATCAAACACAATTGCAAGAAATTCTTTTTCAATGGTGGAATAGTTCAATTGTGCTACATTCAAAGTTCGCATAAGGTAATTTTTTTATTCTTTATCCTAGAACAGCATTGACAACAAAATCTGATGCTTCACACATAAGCTCAAATGGAATGGACCAATCAGGAACTGCTAAAATCAGAGCATAAGTCAAATTTTCTTTCAAGGTATTAAAGGCAACAAGGCATTCCTTGTCAAAACAAAAAGTATATCATTAGCCACTAGGTCACAAAGCAGTCTAGAAATTTTTGAGAGTCCTTTATAAACCATTTGTAAACACCTACATGACCAAGCAAACTTCTAACTTCCTTGACTAAAAGTAGGGGAGGTAACTTGGCAATTAACTCAATGCTTTTACTAGAAACAATGTTTCCCAACACAATCCCCTACTTGACTAAGAAATGGAACTTCTGCTAACTTAGTGTCAAATTCATCTTAATACACCTTTTAAGCACTAATCTTAAGTTATCAAGGCAATCATCAAATGAATCCCTAAAGATAGAAAAATCATCCATGAATACCTCAATAGACCTTTCAATCATATCAGAAAAAATTAACATCATACATTTTTGAAAGGTTGCAGGGGTATTGCACAAACTGAAAGGCATCTTCCAAAAAGCAAACGTTCCAAACAGGCCAGTGAAAGTAGTCTTCTCCTAATCTTCTGGGGCAATGGGAACCTCATTGTAACCTGAATAGCCATCTAGAAAACAATAGTAAGCATGACCTACCAATCTTTCACGCATTTGATCAATGAAAGGGAGAGGGAAATGGTCCTTTCTTGTGGCTTTATTAAATTTTCTATAATTAATGCACATCCGCCACCCTATAATCTTTCTCATTAGCAACAATTTATTATTATCATTTTTAATAATAGAAAGACCAGATTTCTTTAGTACCACATGTACTAAACCTAGCCATTTATTGTCAAAGATTGGGTAGATAATACCTGTATCTAACAACTTGATCACTTCCGCTCTAACAACTTGCTTCATGTGCGGGTTAAGTCTCCTCTGAGCCTCCCTGGAAGTCTTTATATTGCCTGCTAACAAGATCTTATGCATGCAAACAGTGGGGCTAATTCCTTTGATGTCTACAAAGGTCCAACCACATTCATTAACTTACATTCTTCATCAACAGATAAGTCAACAACAATTATAATTGGAAGAGTATTGTTCTCACCAAGAAATATGTACTTCAAGTTCTAAGGTAATTGTTTTAATTTTAGTTGGGGTGATGTAGCAATTGATCATTCCACTTCTGAGTTCATATATAATAACCCTTCTTTGGAAACTTCCTCTTCTCTTACTTGCTCTACACTATCAAGTTCTTCTTTGAACTTCATTATTTCTTCATCTTCCTCCAATCCATCTAAAGTGAGCCCCAATTTCAGCTTATTAGTTGTTTCCTGTTGCACAAAAGTAGGTAATACAAGTGAGTCTAATTCATCAACTTGGAAATAACCATTAGGATTCGAAGATAATAATAAAGAATTATAAATAGAAAATTTCATAGTTTCATCCAAAATAGTCATTTTCAGCTTCCGACTCTACACATCTATGATTATCTTAGTTGTTGCCATGAATGGGCATCTCAGAAGAATGGGCACCTCTCTCTCCGGAATCACTTGCCTCTCAATGTCAAATATAACAAAATATGTAGGAAAATCAATTTATCAATCTGCATAAGAATATCCTCTACAATGCCTCTAGAATATTTCACTGATCTGTCTGCAAGCTGTAGAGACATTGTAGTAGGTTTCAATTCTCTTAAACCAAGCTATAAATAGACAGAATAAGGTATCAAATTAATGCTTGCTTCTAAGTCTAATATTTCCTTTACCTTGTTTGTGCCTCCAATAGTAATTAAGATATTGAAACTACTTAGATCTTTAAGTTTTGGGGGAAGATTTGTTTGCAAAACTGCACTGGCTACTTCTGAAACTATCACTTTCTCATGTGGCTCATACTTGCAATTCCTTGTGCTGAGTTCCTTCAAAATTTAGGGTAAGCAGGTATGTTCTTGATCATGTTAAGCAAAGGCAAATTAACATTAACTTTGGAAAGGATATCATAAATGTTAGAAAATGACTTATCCAACTTGCTCTACTTCAACCTTCTTGGAAAAGGAATTGGAGGATCATAAGGTGGGGGTGCTTTGTAGTTGAATGGGGGGTCAACTATTAGGAACACTGCCTTCCTTAAATGCACTTCCTCCTCTACCTTTTCCCTCCCTTTTCCAATCCTCCAGAAATAATAGATTCATTAGTTCTTCACCAAATTTATTGTTGATTAACTTTCCACTTCTCAATGTTGTGATTACTTTTGCTTACTCTGGCTGGCTAGGTAATTTTCCTGGTGTGTGGTTTTGTACTACTTCTGCAATTTGGCCCAACTGTGTTTCCATTTTCTTCATGGATTCCTCCATATTATAGAATTTTGAATTAATATTTTGGAACGTAGTTTCATTGTTTTGGAATTGAATCTGTATTGCTTGAATGAAACTCTGCATGTTTTCTTCAAGAGTAGGCTTCTTTGGTTGTGGTTGAAAAGAAGTTCTAGCTTGATTCTGATTTCGGTCATTATTCCAAGAAAAATTTGGATAATTTCTCTAACTAGGATTGTAAGAATTTGAATAAGGATTATTACATGGTTGCTGATTGTATAATTTTATTGCATTTGCTTGCTCAACATCACTTACAAATTATATATTTGAACGGCAAAAGTTATGTGACCTAAAATACCATGAAAAGAACAAACCTCTGTTAGGACAGGTTGTAGTTGTTTCAAGTTCAATATCATAGAGCACATTATCTTCATTTGCTTCACAATATCCGACATTTGTATAGACAGAAACGTATTAGATTTCACTTCATAAATTCCTCTAGAGCTACCTCTTACACTCTTTTGTTGAGAATTTTCTCTAAGCATTTCATATAGCTCATATGTTTCCTCTGAAGTCTTTTCTCCCATGGATCCACCTGCAACATTTTCAACCATGGCTTGGCATGGTTGTGTCAATCTATCATAGAAAAACTGATTAAGCAATTCAAGTGTATATCTATAGTGAGGGCATTGAATCAATAACGCCTTAAATCTCTCCAATGCCTCATGGAATGCTTCAGCATCCATTTGAGAGCAAGTAACAATCTTACTTCTCAACTTTGCAATTTTAGCATGGGAATAGAATTTACCAATGAATTTGTTGTATACTGCTTCTCATCTTGTTAATGAACTAGGAGCTAATGTGATGAACCATGTTTTTACTACATCCTTCAAAGTATATGGGAAACATCTCATGCATAGTTGATCTTCAGTTAAACTCTACAACAAAAAGTTTGAATAGTTGTATAAAAGTCATGCATAAATGTTAAAGGATCCTCTGTAGCTGCACCATGAAAAGATCGAAGCATGTTAAAATGTATGTGCTTCAGCTCATAATTCCTAACATTATTGTTCAATAGAATGCATGAAGGTAAAATCCCTATAGTTGGGCATGCAAACTCCTTCATTAACTGTTGAGCCACTCAATTCTCCATGTTTTTAGCCATGTGAATTTTTTCTTCTTCACTTAAACTCTCTATCTTGATTTCTACTTTGTCACTAGGATCATTCAATGGAAACCAAATTAGATTTAGTGATCTCCTTTCGTGCGTTCACAGTTTTCCAAAAGAAAGAAAGAAAAAATTAAAAATCTTATGTATAATTAGATACAAAAATAAAAGGAATGATTGTAACTAACTTAATCAAATCAATTTGGAACCATTCCTAGCAACGATGCCAAAAACTTGATGGTTCAAATTATAAATCCCTGCATGTGCACGAGTGTGTAGCAGTATAGTGTGTAATGCTAGAATCGATCCCATGGAGAAGGGTCAAACCAATTCAATTAACTTTAGTTACTGAATTGTCACTATATTAAAAGAATGTATTTACAACTAAGTAAGGATGGATAAAAAAATTAATGGAATTGCAGAAATCAACAGCTATGAATAACGTAGGGGAGATTAACAAGATGCAAGAGTCTAGGGATTCGATTTCGCCACTTAATGATGTCCTTTGCTATCGGAATGTTGGATTCAATGCTTATCTTGGGTTTGTTCTTTCTAATATATGTTTATTATCGATAGGTGTGCGGGTTTAAATCAAGTATTTTAATTTGTTCCAATTATCTATGGTGTGTAGCATAATTGAGGTAAAAATCCATTAAGACTAAGAACTTAATGAACCAAATAGAATGGTTTAGTATAAGGTGTATACCATAACCATCTATCCTTTTTATTTAAGGGAGCTCATGGTTTAGCATATGGTCTATACCTTAACCATGCCTAGATAATCAATATGATTCATAAAATTGATGATCAAGCAATTTAACAAACCAAACAATTACAAATAACATAATGGATGAAAATAATGAAATTGCATTAATGAACCAACATTCCCAAATAACAAAGTTTATCAAAGAGGGCTACATCTTCAACCTAGAAAGTGAAAACTTAGTTCATAATGAAAATAAAAATAACTCCCTTCTTGAAGCACAACATGATACAGAGCATCCTTCTCCTTTTCCTCTTGCTTCCTTGAAAACACTCCTTCTTTCTCCACAAAAATTGCCTAAGCTGCACCACAAGAACCCTAAAAGAAACCCTCTATGAATGCCTAAGATTGCCCTCTCTCAATGCCTTAAAAACTAGGCAACAATAATCCTAGAAAATCAGTAGAGAAACATGATCGGCGCTAGCGCTATGGCTTGGAATTCCAGGCCACAATGTGAAAACTTCTGACTTTTCGTGAAATGCGTCGCAAAATCTGGATGTCGCCACTTGGAACTCTAGGCCGCGATGTGAAGCTTGTTGCCACCTGAGCTTCTTTGTATGAACTGAATGTCGCAGCTTGGAATTCCAGGCCGTGATGTGGATGCTACTGTCCTCCAAAGTTGCTTCATTTTGCTGCTCTTGGTAAGATTTCTTAATCTATATGTTTGAGCTTCGTCTTTCTTTCATTTTTCTCTCCTTTTCAAATCTTCAGTTAAACTACAAAATTAAATAAATTCATGTGAAAATTATCTAAATCTAACAAGGATTCACAATAACTAAGCTTGAACATATACAATATAAGTGAATGAAATTCACTTTTCAAAGAGAAGGAAAACTACTTACATGCCACCCACCTAGACTTGAATCTGAAGCTAGCTCATATCTTAATTATCAGCAACATTAGACAAAGATAGGCATCTCAAAACAAATTTCAGAAAGAGATACCAAAATCCTATGGGCACTAAAGAATCAAAGGATGATAGATTTAGCCCGAACCATTTTAGACCATCTCTACATGATAAAAGCAAATCAAACATTCCACTGCCATATGGGATGATGCTTTCAAAAGTTTCAAGAGAAGCTAGAGTGGATGTATCTAAAGAAGATGAAGAATGACCCAAACCATCTAATTAAATCAATCAACAAACAATAAAGAAGATAGAATTCAAGCAAATTGCAGAAGGTCGGATCTCTAAAAAGCCAAGAAAGACTAAGGAAGTAAAGAGAATAAGAGTAGAAGAAGAAGAAGAAGAAGAAGAACCTGCAAGAGAAGAAGAGACTACAAAAGCCTCACCATCTCATACACAACCCTCAACTCACCCCATTTCCTCTAAATCCAAACAATCTACCTCAACCTAATCAACCTTCCTCAACCTACTACAACTCCATAATCTCCTCCAATTGCAACTAGAGCCCATATACACTAGATTAGAAAACTTAGAAACTAGTGTATTAGCCCTCCACTTTAGGGTAGAAAAAATCAAGGAATTATTGCATCACAAACTAGATGCATTGATCTCCCTAGTTGAGTCTACAAGAGCCCAACCTCAACCAACCCATTCCTCACCCTAATCCAAATCAATTGATGGTCAAATTCAAATTCCTCACAAGTGCATGAGTCTACAGCGGTATAGCATGCAAGAACAATGGTCAATCCCATAAAGAATTGATCAAATTAAGTCAATTAAATCTGTTTACTAAAACTAAGATAATCCTAAATAAACAAGATGAAGTGAAAACTAAGTAAATCAACTTATCCATTAAATAAGATAATAGAAACAATGAATAATGCAAAAGGAGATTTAACAGGATGTAAGAGTCTAGTGATCCGATTTCACCACTCACTGACATCCTATGTCATGGGATGTTGGACTCAATTCTTATCTTGGGTTTGTTCTATCCAATATATGATTATTATCATTAGGCATCAAGGTTTAAATCAAGTATTTTCCCCCATCCAATTACCTATGGCGTGTAGTGTAATTGAAGTTGAAAATCCATTAAGTTCAGAAGAACAATAATGAACCAAATAGCATAGTTTAGCATAAGGCATCTACCATAATCATCTATTCATTCATCCAAGAGATCTCTTACATGGTTTAGCATAAGGCGTCTACCATAACCATGTCTTAGGCAATCAATTTAATTCATAAAATTGGTGATTATAATAAACAAAGAATGAAATAAGATAAAATTGAATTGATTAACGAACAATCCCTATTTAACAAAGAATATCCATGAAGGTTACATCATCATCCTAGAAAAAGCAAATTAGTTCATGATAAAAATAAAAGGAACTCCCTTCATAAAAATTGACATGTTACAGAACTTCATAAAAGTCTTGTAAAGGGGCCTTGGTTTGGCTAACAAAGAAAGGTATAAGGATTTTCACAAAGTAAGAGATCATAAATAAATTTCATATGAATGTTCACTCTCTTGACTCTTTTTGTTTCTTCTTCTCTCTTATTATTATTTTTTATGGGTTGTATTACTATCACACCCCCAAATTATTTTCTTTTGAGTTCATTGGAACGTGATCCCCCCAATTGAAAGATCAATCCTTATTGATTCCTTTCCCTTTATCCTTTTTCTTCTTCTTTTAGCATTCTTCTTTTCGATACCCCTAAACTTATCTTCTTTTGCTCTCTCATACCTCTCTAACAACCATGTTATAAAATATGTCTCTTAATAGGTCAAGCATGGTTTTTCAGGCTCAAAAGGTTAAGATTTGGATGATGAGGCTAAAGAAAGGAAAATTGAATGATGGTCTTTCACTTGCTTTACATATGTCATTTTTTCATTAAGGCTCAACAGGGACACTAGTGACATAAATGTACTAGGTTAGCTTGAAAGGCTCAAATTGATCAAAGAATGCCTAAATCATTTCCAAGTAAATATGTTATCTAGAATTTCACCTTGAAGGATAATCAAATGAGTTTTAACATGCTTATGTCAACCAAAATATGTCGCTGAATTCACAACATTATCAACTAATCCACATACGCTTTGCATGATGATAATATAAGGTGCTCAATAAAGATTTCATCATTCATGAAAAAGAAGGACTTATCACAAGAATCATTAAATCATACGGTAGCATTTATCCATCCTTCTAAATCATTTGCAATGGCAATAACAAAAACATAGGTTAATGATCATCATAAGAGAATCTATGAATTCAATCCCATTCAAATTTAACAATTTCACATAGTTGCTCTTGGATTTTCTTATCTAAGTCATCAAAAGTGAAGCTCATCAAAAAAAATTAAAACTAAATTCCAAAAAAATTTGTCCCAAAAATAAAAATCCCCACCCCCAAACTTAAACAGAATATTGTCCTCAATATTAAAGAAAAAACTGCATAAAGGGAAAAGAAACTTCCTTGTGGGGACATGTTGTTCTCGAATAGTGGATGAAAGTTTCCTTTTATAGTGGGAAGAAACTTTTTGTTGCATGGCCTCAAGAAGGGATTATCTGAAATCAAGAAAACCAAAAAGAACCTAAACATAGATAGAAAACAAAACAAAATAAAAAAGAACTAAAAGTCCTAAGAGACAAGGGATAACTAGTAATTCTAATTTATAGTAATTAGCTTGGCTTGTGCAATTTTTGTGCTATCAATTGATAAACATAGTTGAATGATCAAACATCGTCTAATTCATCTCCATCAACTAATACTACTTCCACTGTGCTTATGGACTTCCCTAAAAACTCCTCAATGATTCTATCCACTCCATCTATCTTGAAGCAATTCTTGTTCACATCGGACAACTTCATCTCCTTGAAAATATCAAACTTCACTACATGGTCTTGGAATCGCATTAGCTTTTCTT
The DNA here is from genome assembly GCA_036873735.1 of Pouteria campechiana. NCBI lineage: Eukaryota > Viridiplantae > Streptophyta > Magnoliopsida > Ericales > Sapotaceae > Pouteria > Pouteria campechiana. The sequence continues at coordinate 2,698 of JAYJMB010056416.1, read as the reverse complement.
TCTCCCTACCTATAAAGCAAGAAGAAATAATCACTGAAAAGAATGAATCATTGCCTATAAATGCATACCTTGAATGATTAGGCAATTGCTTCGGTTCTAATTTTGCTTTGATCTCCTCCTTTGTTGAATCTTCATTAAGATTTTCAATCATCTCACTAGATTTTTCTTGTGAGAATACATCCAAAGCCACAATAAGCTCCATGCCATCACAAGGCTTTTCAACAACTTTGCTTTGCTTCAAACATCCAGGAAAAGGAACTAGTGGATCATAAGATGGTAGTGGCTTGTAGTTGATTGGAGGATCTCAAATTGGGAACACAGTTCTCCTAGCAATTATTTCCTCCTCTGACTTCTCTTTCTCCTCAGCACCAGGGATGTGACTCTGCATTGCCTCTGCAATCCACCCCAACTGAGTCTCTATCTTCTTTATAGATGCTTCCATGTTCTAGAATCTTGTTTCATTTGCTTGGATAAACTCTGGATAGTCTCTTCAACAGTGGGCTCCTTTGGTTGAAATAAAGTTCCTGCTTGATTCTGATAATGATTGTTGTTCCATAAAAAATTTGGATGACTTCTCCAACCAGTATTATAAGTGTTTGAATATGGATCATTATGAGGTTGTTGGTTGTAGTGTGTTGACTTGTCTCAAAAAATCTATAAAACCTTGATTAGAAGGATAAACATTATGTGAGTGACCAAAAATACCACAAATTGAACACACCTCACTAGGAACATGTTGTTTCTGGTTCATCACCATGGATCACATCATCTTCATTTGTTTTGCAAGCTCAGACACTTGCATTGCAAGTTCAATGTTAGAATTCACTTTATACATACCCCTAGACCTATCTTTAACACTTTTATGTTGCAAATTGGCCCCAAGCATCTCATATAGATCATAAGTTTCCTCCAGGATCTTCTCTCCCATTGCTCCTTTTGCAGCATTATCAACCATGACTTGGCATGGTTGTGTCAGTCCATCATAGAAAAATTGATTTAGCAAATCTAAAGGATAATGGTGGTGAGGACATTGAATAAGTAGTACTTTAAATCTCTCCTAAGCCTCGTGGAATGCCTAACCTTCCATCTGAGCAAAAGTTGCTATCTTACCTCTTAGTTCTGTAGTTTTAGCATGAGAATAAAATTTACCAATGAACTTATTGTAAATTGCATCCCACGTGGTTAATGAACTAGGAGCCAATGTCATGAACCAGATTTTAGTTGCATCCTTTAAGGTATATGGAAAACATCTCATACGCAACTGATCCTCTGTAAGTCCTTGCAAAAGAAAAGTTTGTATAGTTACCTAGAAATCACACATAAAAATTAAAGGATTTCATATATAACACCTTGAAAAGAAGGAAGCATATTAAAGTGTATATGTTTCAGCTTGTAATTCCTAGCATTATCATCTTAAATAATGCATAAAGGCGAATCCCAATAGTAGGGTGTGGAAACTTCTTCATCAACTATTGTGCTTATTGAGTCACCCTGTTTTTCATGTTTTCTTCCATTTGTACTTCTTCATCTACAACAGAAAGAAAGAAAACCCAAACAACTAAAAATCCTAAGAAGGAAAAACTAAAATACAATAAAGAAAGGAAAAATTTGTAACTAAATTACTTGAATCGATTTGAAACTAACTCCCCAGCAATGATGCCAAAGACTTGATAGTCAAATTCTAATTCTTTGCAAGTGCATGAGTCTACAGTAGTATAGCATGTAAGAACAAGAGTCGATCCCATAGAGAATTGATCAAACTAAGTCAATTAAATCTAGTTACAGAAACTAAGAAAATCCTAAATAAATAAGATAAAGTGGAAATGAAGTAAACCAACTTTAATATTAAATAAAATAATAAAAAATAAAGAATAATGCAAAAGCAGATTTAATAGGATGTACGAGTCTAGTGATCTGATTTCACCACTCACTGATATCTTATGTCATTGGGATGTTGGACTCAATTCATATCCTGGGTTTGTTCTATCCAATATATGATTATTACCATTAGGCATCCAAGTTTAAATCAAGTGTTTTTACCCATCCAATTACCTATGGCATGTAGTGTAATTGAGGTTGAAAATCCATTAAGTTCAGAAGAACAATAATGAACTAAATAGCATAGTTTAGCGTAAGGTGTCTACCATAATCATCTATTCATTCATTCAAGAGATATCTTACATGGTTTAACATAATGTGTCTACCATAACCATGTCTCAAACAATCAATTTAATTCATAAAATTGGTGATTGCATGTAAGGCCCTAAAAAATTTCAAAAATGCAAACTTTTGTTATTGTAAAGTTTTGGTAATTTTTGCCGGGTCGACAGATTGTATAATTAAATTTCTGAGAAAGTTATTATGAAACATTTATGAAATTGAATGGATTATTAATATAAACATGAGTATGAGGTTTGGGGTACACTAAAGTGTATTAAATAGATCATTTAAGTGAAAAAGAAAATAAATTTAAGGCGGTGGAATACCGAAGGTGTAAATTAGGAAAAATATTGAATTTTATTATAGAAAAAAATAGTACAAATGGATTAAAAATACATATTAATTTGAGGATGATGAGGACATATAATAATCAATGATTCATAGGTGAAGAAAGATCAAACATTGCATGTGGATAGCTAAAAAATCAAGTTGCCGGTAATTTTTGGCAAATTTTAGTTAAAATCAAATTTAATTGAGA
>JAYJMB010056405.1:0-27607 GCA_036873735.1 Pouteria campechiana | reverse complement strand
GCAAAAGATGAAGTATTAGGTGCAAAAGATGAAGTATTAGGAGAATAAAATATGACATTTTGCATTCTCATCAGCTTTCAATTGATTGGCTACCCATTGAATGATTGTGTAATTAGGGTTTGACACTCAAAAAAGATAATCCTAAATAGGATCTAAATATCACAACATAAAACTATTGATAACTTGAAAGAGCTTCTATGTTTAATGAAATTGTCAACAGAGAACCATAGATATTAATGCATTCTTATTATTTGGATTTTTATAAGGATATCGAAATCAGGATTTTGAGAATAGATATTTAACCTATCACTCGAGAGAGGGTGTTAAGTGAATTGGGATTCTCAGTTTATAAACTTATTGATGGTCAAATTATAATTCCTCGCAAGTGCACAAGTGTATAGTAATACAGTATGCTTAGCAAGGGTCAATCCCACAGAGAACTATCAAATCAGTTCAATTATGTCTAGTTACTAAAACTAAATTATCCTAAATCAACAAGATGAATTAAAGGATAATTAATTAGAAGTGTAATGCAAAATAACAGCAAACAATGGCAATAAGTAACGTAAAAAAGAATTCAGGTTGTAAGAGTCTGGGGATTTGATTTCAGGTTCGGTCTATCCATTGTATGATTATTACTGTTAGGTTTAAATGAAGTATTTTCTTCCATTTCAATTATCTAAGGCATGTAATGTAATTAAGATTGAAAACTCATGAAAATTAGAAGAACATTAATGAACCAAGTAGAATAGTTTAGCATATGGCGTCTACCTTAACCATGTACTCAAAGATAATCAAGCTAATTCACATAATTGGTGATCAGACAATTAAATAAATCAGATGATTGCATTATACATAATGAATGATATAAGTGATATTGAATTAATAACCCAATAATCTTTGTTAATAATGAATAGTAAGGAGGGATACATCATACCCTAGAAAAAGGAATTTAATTCATAATAAAAGTAGAAATAAAACTCTCTGAAATATGCATGATTGCAGAACTCGAAATCCTTCTCTTGCTCCCTTAAAAAACTTCTTCGGTCCAACTTTTCAACTATATTTTGGATGTCTCTTTAAATAATCCAAGCAACAAAGTTTTAGTAGAACTCCTCCACGAATTGCAATGCCTCTACGCATAGAGATCCTCTTCCAATAATAACTCGGTATTTCCTTACGAAAATATAGCTTCCAAAATATTGTAATGTATAAAAATATAAGTTCTCAAAATAAGTAATCTGCTATGTATCCTAAGTTCTAAAAATTATAACATAATCTTGAGCCTAAAATTACCTTCCAATAAGACTTTGCAATTCGCTGTCTCATATTCTTAAATTTGCAATATCTAACTTATGGAAAAACAACTAAGTTTGATTTCAAACTTTGTTTCTTATTATGGATGTACTAAAGATCGAGCAGAAATTTGAATTACTACTTTAGAGTTCTCTGAAGTGTAAAAAACATTGTTTTGGAGTTCTCTAAAGTGAACTTCGGAGTTGTTAACTTTTCTTTGGAGTTCTTTGAAGTGAACTTCAGAATTGTTAATTCTGCTTTGGAGTTTTTGATGTTCTAGAGCAGTTTTAGTAAAATTATCATAACTTTCTCATACAAACTCTAAATTGAGTGATATTTAATTTAATATATAATTTCAATATATACAACTTTCATGTTAAGCATTTTTCATAATTCTACTTGTATTTTGATTTGTGGGCCCTCAAAGTACCGCCTTTTGTTTTGCCTTTGAAATTGATACTTCAGAGTTTTCTAAAGAGAGTAGCACTATTTTGATTATAACTTTCTTGTACATACTTAGAATTATACCATTCTTTTGCATTGATGGATAATTTCAAGGGCTATAACTTTTATGTTGATTACGTTTTATGAATCATCCATCTTCTATGAGTTGTGGGCTCTTAAAGTGATGTCTTGTGTAGATTTGAAATTGATGTTTTAGAGTCTTTGGAGATAGCTACACTATTTTGAATGTAACTTCTTCATATGAACTCCAAATCATGTAAATTTTGATGCATTAGAAAGCTAATAACAAATTCTAAAACTTTTATGTTGAACACTCTCTAGATATGCCTCCATCAGTCTCAAAAATTACTTTAAAGTAACATCTTTTTTAATCTTCAGTTTCATTTTACAGAATTTTATGTCTGCAACAAAACAAACTCTATTAAGTGCAATATTCACATAAATGTCAATATAAACTACAGAAAATATATTAAAAGAAGATCTTAAATATTTAAATTTAGACATAAAGATATGATATGTTATGAGCTTATCAAATACCCCCAAACTTAGCTTTTGATCATCCTCGAGCAAAATAATAATCTGAACTCATGAATCAGTTAGGAAAGTCTCTCTCAAACAATTTGTAACATGCCAAAAAAATTACACATATACACATATCTTAGAAATAACTCAAGATACTTGCTAAGTAATCTAATTAAACCCATGGTTCATCAATCTTTTCATGAAATAAAAAAAATGTATGTGTGCAATTCAATTTCATGCTACATGCATATTTTTCAGTTAATAATGTGCAAACCAGTGATTCTCATGATCTTCACAAACATCCCATAAGCTTGCTTTTCATAATTCTTCTCCACTAATGTAGAAAACTTTGTTTACTTGAATCAATAGGTCTTTGCTAAGCTTGTAATGGGGCTTTGGGTTTAGCTAACAACAAAAAGAAATAAAGATTCACAGAGTAAAAGATCGTATCTGATTTTACATGAATATTTACTCTCTTAACATCTTGTTTGGAGTTCTTTCTATTTTAAGGGATGTATTACTATCACACCCCAACTTATTTTCTTTTATATTCATTAGGATGTGATCCCCCTCAACTAAGGGTTGTATTACTACCACATCTCCAAACTTATTACCTGTTGAGTTCATGGAGAGGTGATCCCCCGATCTGAATGAAATCCTCACTGATTCCTTTCCTTTTATCTCATTTTTCTTTTGACATTCATCTTTTTAGTGACCCCCAAACTTATCTTCTTATGCACTCATATACCTTTCTACCATTATGTATAAATATGTCTCTTAATAGGTCTAATGTGGTTTTTCAAGCTAAAAGGGACTAAATGATAAGGCTAAAGAAAGAAAAGTTGAATGGTGGTCTTTTATATGCTTTGCATATGCTATTCTTTTATTAAAGCTCAATGAGGATACTATTGATAATTAATGTAATAGGTTAGCTTGAAAGGCTCAAACTACTCAAAGAATGCCTAAATCACTTCTAAGTAAAAATGTTATCTAGGATTTCGCCTTGAGAGTTAATCAAATAAGTTCTAGCATGCTCATGTCAACCAAAATGTGTCACTGAATTCATAATATCATCAACTAATCAACATACAGTTTGCATAATCATGATGTAATGTGCTCAATGAAATTTTCATTAGTCATGAAAAATGACTTCTCATAAGAATCAATAAATCAAAAGGTAAAATCTATCCTTCATTCGAAATCATGTGCAATGGTAATCAAAAAATCAGCATATGTCACTTGATCATTATGAGAGAATGAACCCATCCTATTCAATTTTAGCACGTTAACACAATTGCTTTTAGCTTTACTTGGCTAAGTCATCAGAAATTGCAGTTCCTTAAAAATATACAACTCAACAAAAAATTTTCCAAACTGAATTGACTGCAAATCTAAAATCTAAATGTAAATCTCCAAATACCCCCCAACTTAAACTAAACATTGTCTTCAATGTGAAATAATGATAGAAGTTTAAGTTCATGGGCTTCCTTGAATGAAGTGCATTCTCATCCTCTCCTTCTGAAATTGCTTTGACATCCTTTGCAAATATCAGGTAGCAGTTATAACACTGGAAACATCATCTACAATGCTTTGCAACTTCTACGCTCATTCTAAAAACAAATTTCTTCCTTCTGCAACAGAAACATCAAACCACTACTTAAAAAATAAATCTATACTAATAGAAAAAATAAAACAACTAATTAAATTGAATGCTAAGAAAACAAAAAAACTTCAGAAACTTGGGTTGCCCCCAAGGATCGCTTTATTTAATGTCTGTGCAAGACGAATTCCTCCATAGATTCTGAAATCCAAAAATTTCATTCAATTGAAATTGGCAAGTCATTCTTGATATATCTCTTTACTCGATGACCATTGACTTTGAACTTATCCCCAGTCCTCAAGTTCTTTAACTCCAAGCTCCATGTTAGACACTTGTGTCACTATGAATGGTCCAACCCACCTAGACTGCAATTTTCCTAGAAACAAACATAAACATGAGTCATAAAGTAAAACTTCCATTCCAGGTTCAATGTATCTTTTGCGAATGATTTGATTATGATATCTCTTTGTTCACTCCTTATAAATTTTTGCATTCTCATAAGCTCCATCTCTAAGCTCCTCTAGTTCATTTAGTTAAAGCTTTCTCTCTTCACCTGCCTTCTTCAAATCAAACTTCAGTTTCTTTATCGCCTAGTATGCTTTGTGCTCTAACTCCACCGGCAAATGGAAAGCTTTACCAAAGATAAGTCTATAAGGACTCATTACTATTGGGGTCTTGAATGCAGTCCTATATGCCCAAAGTGTATCATTCAACTGCATTGCCCAATCTTTCCTTGAGGTGTTCACTATCCTCTCCAGAATTGCTTTGATTTGCCTGTTACTTCAACTTTTCAAGAGTTTGTAGATGATAAGGTGTTGCAACTCGATGAGTGATGTTATACTTTTTCAACAAAGTTATAAATACCTTGTTGCAAAAATAAGTCCCTTTATCAATAATGATTGCTCTTGGAGTGCCAAACTAGGAGAAAATTTTATCTTTTAGAAATGTTAGCACAACATTAGCATCATTGGTTTTAGTAGTCATTCCTCAATCCACTTAGACACATAATCAACAGCATGCAGAATGTACATGTTCCCATTGGATTGTGGGAATGGGCCCATGAAATCAATGCCTCATACATTAAATAATTCAACAACTAGATTACCCATGAGTGGCATTTCATATCGTTTAACAATGTTACCTATTCTCTGGCACTTATCACACATTGCACAAAGGCATGAGCATCCCTAAAAATAGTTGGCCAGTAAAAACCAGATTGGAAAACTTTAAGAGCAGTCTTCTTCCCTCTAAAATGCCCTCCATAGCTGAATGTGTGACAATATTTCAAAATGCTTTGTTGTTCATCCTCAGGTACACAACATCTAATGATATAATCTAGACACATTTTAAATAGACCTGAATCATCCCAAAAGTAGTGTTTTGCTACAGACAGCAACCTCCTCCTTCCCTGCGAATTCAGCATAGGATTGAAAACTTCCTTAACCAAATAATTTACACTATCAGCATACCAAGGTTCACTTCCCTTTACATAAACAGTTGCTCATCAGAAAAAATCTCATTAATGAGCATGCTCTCTTTATCTTTCTTCTACTCAAAATTAGTCCCTTCCACTAACCTAGACAAATGATCAACTATAACATTTTCACTACCTTTTTTATCCTTGATAGTCAAGTCAAATTCTTACAGCAATAATATCCACCTGATCAATCTAGGTTGGCATCTTTCTTAGTCAACAAAAATTTTAATGCAGCATGATTAGAATAAACAATTATTTTTGAACTAATCAGATATGAGTGAAACTTTTCCAACGCAAACACAATTGCAAGCAATTCTTTTTCATTGGTTGAATAATTCAATTATGCTCCATTCAAAGTTCTACTTACATAATAAATTACATGAGGTAATTTATCTATTCTTTGTCCTAAGACAACATCAATAGCAAAGTCAGATGCATCAAACATAAGCTCAAAAGGATTGGACCAATCAGGGACTACTAAAATTGGAGCAAAAGTTAATTTTTCTTTCAAGGTATTGAAAGCAACAAGGCACTCCTCATCAAAATAGAAAGTCACATCTTTAGCTAGCAAGTTACACAGCAGTTTAGAAATTTTTGAAAAGTCTTTTATGAACCATCTATAGAAAACCTGTATGACCCAGAAAACTCCTCACTCCCTTGACTGAAGTGGGGGTAGGCAATTTAGCAATCACATCAATCTTTGTCTTGTAAACTTCAATGCCTCTACTTGAAATAATATATCCCAGCACAATTCCCTGCTTAACTAACAAATAGCACTTCTCCCAACTTAATGTCAAATTCATTTTAACACACTTTTTAAGCACCAATGTCAAGTTATTCAAGCACTCATCAAATGAATCACCAAACACAAAAAAATCTTGCATGAAAACCTCTACAAATCTTTCAATCATATCAGAAAAACTAGACATCATACACCTTTGGAAGGTTGCAGGGGCATTACACAAACTAAAAGGCATCCTCCAATAAGCAAAAGCTCCAAATTGGCAAGTAAAGGTTGTCTTTTACTGGTCTTCTAGAGCAATGGGAACCTAATTGTAAGCTAAAAAACCATCTAGAAAATAGTAGTAAGCATGACCTGCCAATCGTTCAAGCATTTGATCAATGAAAGGGAGAGAAAAATGATCTTTTCTTGTGGTTGCATTTAGTTTTTCTGTAATCTATGCACATCCACCATCCTATAGTCATTCTTACTAGCACCAACTCATTATTATCATTCTTAATAATAGAAATTCTAGATTTCTTTGGTACCACATCAACTGGACTTACCTATGTGCTATCAGAAATTGGGTAGATAATACCTACATCCAAGAGCTTAATCACTTTAGCTCTAATAGCTTCTTGTATGTGTGAGTTAAATCTCCTCTGAGCATCCCTAGAAGGCTTTGAATCATCTTCTAACAAGATCTTATGTATGCACACAGTGGGGCTAATTCCTTTGATGTTAGTTAATGTCCAACCTATAGCCTCCTTGTGCTCTCAAAACATTCAACAACTTATTTTCTTCAATAATAGATAAGTCAGCAGTAATTATAACTGGAGAGTAGATTCTCACCAAAAAATACATATTTTAAGTTTTGTGGTAGTTGCTTCAATTCCAGTTTTGGTGGTGTGACGATTGATGGTGCCAAATTGGAACTCAAATGTGCTAACACCCCCTTGGTGACTTTGTCTTCTCTAACTTCCTCTACACTATCCAAATCTTCTTTCAACTCTTTGATTCTTTATCCTCCTCAATGAATTCTTCAACTGTAAGCACCAATGGCAGTTTGTCTTCTATTTCCTATTACATGAAAGTATATAATACAAGTGAGTCCAAATCATCAATTTGAAAACAACCACTAGGATCTGTAGGATCTAAAGGTAATGAAAGAGAAGCATAAACAGAAAATTCCACGGTCTCATCCAAATTAGCCATTTTCAATTTCCCATTCTGCACATCAATAATCATCCTAGTTGTTACCATGAATGGGCATCCCAAAAGAATGGACACCTCTCTGTCTGGAGTTACTTGCCTTTCCATGTCAAGCACAATAAAATCTATAGGAATAATACACATGTCAATCTTCACCAATATATCTTCTACAATGCCTCTTGGATATTTTGCTAATCTGTCTACAAGTTATAGAGACATTGTACTAGGTTTCAAATCTCTCAAACCAAGCTGCAAGTAAATAGAATAAGGCATCAAATTTGTACTTGCTCCTATCCAACATAGCCTTTACCTTATTCATTTCTCCAATAGTGATTTTGATATTAAAACTACCTATATCATTCAACTTTGGAGGAAGATTTGTCTGCAGAACTGCACTTGCAACTTCAGAAACTATTACCTTTTCATGAGGCTCATACTTACGCCTTATTGAGGTTAATTCCTTCAAAAACTTAGCATAAGCAGGCATGTCCTTAATCATGTCAAGCAAAGGTAAGTTAATATTAACTTTGGAGAGGATATCATAAATATCAAAAAATGATTTGTCCAATTTTCTCTGCCTCAATCTTCCTAAAAAGGTACTAGTGGATCATAAGGTGGTGGTGGTTTATAGTTGACTAGAGGGTCAACTATTGGAAACACAACCTTCCTTGAGGTTAACTCCTCTGCTTCCTTTTCCTTCCTGTTGTCTATTCCTTTAGAAGCATTAGATTCATTAGTTTCTTCACTAACATTATTGTTAATTACCTTTCCACTTCTCAATGTTGTCACTGCTTTTCTTGCTCTAGCTGACTTGGCAACTTTCTCGGTGTGTGACTCTGCACAGCTTCTGCAATCTGCCCCATTTTTGTTTCTACCTTCTTTATTGATGCTTCCACATTTTAAAATCTTGATTCATTATTTTATAACTGAGTCTAAGTTACTTGAATGAAACTCTACATAGTATCCTCAAGAGTAGGCTTTTTGGGCTCAAAAGAAGTTCCAACTTGATTCTGATTTTGATTATTATTCCATGAAAAGTTTGGATGACTTCTCTAACCAGGATTGTAAGTATTAGAATAAGGATCATTATGTAGTTGTTGGTTGTAGAAGTTCATTATATTCACTTGTTTAGATCCTCCTGCAAAGTTTTCATTTGAAGGAAAAACATTGAGTGAGTGCCCTAAATTACCACAAATTGAACATACCTCAGCATGGGAGGGTTGTTTCAAGTTCCCTATCATAGAACACATGTTCTTCATCTGTCTGGTAAGCTCCAATACCTACATGGAAAATTCAGTGTTAGAATTTACTTCGTACAGCCCTTTAGACCTTTCTCTGACACTCTTTTGTTAGAAATTTGCTCCAAGCATCTCATATAGATTATATGTCTCCTCTGGAGTCTTCTCTCCCATTACTCCACCTGCAGCATTATCAACCATGGCTTGGCATGGTTGTGTTAGTCCATTATAAAAAAATTGATTGAGTAATTCAAGAGGATATCTATGGTGATGGCATTGAATTAGTGGTACCTTAAATCTTTCCCATGCTTCAAGGAATGCTTCCCAATCCATTTGAGAAAAAGTGGCAATCTTACTTCTCAATTCTGCAATTTTAGCATGGAAATAAAATTTACTAATGAACTTGTTATAAACTGTATCCATGTAGTCAATGACCCAAAAGCCAATGTCATGAACCAAGTTTTTGCTACATCCTTCAAGGTGTAATGAAAATATCTCATGCACAGCTGATCATCAATTAAACCTTGTAATGGAAAAGTTTGAATAGTTACATAGAAATCACACATGAATGTTAAGGGATCCTCAGCTACACTATGAAAAGAAAGAAGCATGTTAAAGTGTATATGCTTCAGTTTGTAGTTCCTAGCAATATCATTCAAAACAATGCATGAAGGAGAAATTCCTATTGTTGGGCGTGTAACTCTTTCATAAGCAATTAGGCTTGTTGAGCCACTCAATTTTGCATGTTATCAGCCATCTCAATGTGTTCTTTACTTATGCTATTTGTTTATATTTCCACTTTATCAATGTTATTGTTCAAGGGCAACAGAACTGGATTTAGTGATCGCCTTCCTTGCATTACCAGTTCTGCAAAGGAATGAAAGAAAGAATTAAAAATCCTAAATAAAATAAAATATAGCAATTAAAAGAAAAAAATCATAACTAATTTAATCACACCAATTTAAACTAGCTCCTCGGCAATGGCACCAAAAACTTGATGGTCAAATTAAAATTCCTCACAAGTGCATGAGTGTATAGCAGAACAATGTGCTTAGCAAGGGTTGATCCCACAGAAAACTGTCAAATCGGTTCAATTATGTCTAGTTACTAAAACTAAATTATCCTAAATCAACAAGATGAATTAAAGGCTAATTAATTAGAAGTGTAATGCAAAATAATAGCAAACAATGGCAATAAGTAATGTAAAAGAGAATTCAGGTTGTAAGAGTCTGGAGATTTGATTTCACCACTTAATGAAATTCAATATTGTTGAGATGTTGGTATCAATTCAGCATCTTGGGTTTGTTCTATCCATTATATGATTATTACCATTAGGCATCTGGGTTTAAATCAAGTATTTTCTCCCATTCCAATTACCTATGGCATGTAGTGTAATTGTGATTGAAAAACTCATGAAGATTAGAAGAACTTTAATAAACTAAGTAGAATAGTTTAGCATATGGCATCTACCTTAACTATCTACTCATTCATTTAAAAGAGCAAAGTAAATATTTTAGCATACGGCATCTACCGTAATCACGTACTCAAATATAATCAATTGAACTCACACAATTGGGGATTAGATAATTAAATAAATCAGATGATTGCATTATATACAATGAATGAAACAAAATGATATTGAATTAATAATCCAACAATCTTTGTTAACAATAAATAGTAAGGAGGGCTACATCATTGCCCCATAAAAAGGAATTTAGTTCATAATAAAAATAGAAATAAAACTCTTTAAAATATGCTTGATTGCAGAACTCGAAATCCTTCTCTTGCTCCCTTGGAAAACTTCTCCCATCCAACTTCTAAACTATATTCTGGATGTCTCTTTAAATAACCCAAGCAGCAGGATTTTAGTAGAACTCCTCCATAAATTGCAATGCCTCTATGCATAAAGATCCTCTTTCAATAATCACTCAGTATTTCCTTACAAAAATATAGCTTCCAAAATATTACAATGGATAAAAATAGAAGTTCTCAAAACAAATAAGCTGCTATGTATCTTTAGTTTTGAAAATTGTAACATAATCTTGAGCCTAAAATTAGCTTCCAATGATACTTTGCAATCTGCATGTCTCATATTCTTAAATTTGCAATATTTGACGCATAGAAAAACAACTAAGTTTGATTTCAAACTTTGTTTCTTATTATGAATGCACTGAAGATCTAGCAAAATTTTGAATTCTTACTTTAGAGTTCTCTAAAGTGAATTTCACAGTAAAAAATGTTGCTTCAGAGTTCTCTGAAGTGAACTTCAAAGTTATTAATTTTGCTTTGGAGTTTTTGATGTTCCAGAGCAGTTTTAGCAGAATTATCATAGAATTCTTATACAAACTCCAAATTGAGTAATTTTTATTGATTTGGTTAGATAATTTCAAGATCTACAACTTTTATGTTAATCATGTTTCCTGATTCTGCTTATATTTTAAGCATGAGCTCTCAACATACCGCCTTTTGTTTTGCCTTTGAAATTGATACTTTAGAGTTTTTAAAAGAGAGTAGCACTGTTTTGATCATAACATTCTCATATGAACTTAAAATTGTATCATTATTTTTGCATTAGATAGATAATTTTAGGGACAACAAGTTTTGTGTTGATCATATTTTCTGAATCATCCATCCTCTATGAGTATGGGCCCTTAAATTGATGCCATGTGTACATCTAAAATTGATGTTTAGAAGTCTTTGGAGAGGGTTGCACTATTTTGGATGTAACTTCTTCATATGAACTTAGAATCATATATTTTTTGATGCATTGGAAAGTTAAGAATAAATTCTAAAACTTTCATGTTGAACACACTCTCCAGATGTGCCTCTATCAGTTTCAGAAATTACTTTAAAGTAACATCTTTTGTAATCTTTAGTTTCATTCTACAGAATTTTATGTCTGCAACAAAATAATGTAATATTCACATAAATGTCAATATAAACTACTGAAAATGCTTTAAAAGAAGATCTTAAATATATAAATTTAGACATAAAAATATGATATATTATGAGCTTATCACTTATGCATTGCTAAATCAGAATTGAGTTAAAATTGCCATGAATGAAACATAAATGAAATCAATCCTCTAGGATTTTGATATATTGATTTATTCTACTCAAAGTTATTCTATTAAGTTGTTAGTTAAGAATTATCTATCTTTAGTCATCCAAATAAAGTTTGATTTGTCTATAATGATAGCTAGTGAAAGGTAGAAATACACAATCCCTATGGATACGTCACTCACTCATCACTAAACTATAAAACTTAACGTTGTACACTTGTGGTTAAATTTGTAGTGAATAGACAAAGTCATTTAACTAGTTTGTCTATTGGTTTGTCTATCATAAGTAATAGATGAATTGAAAAGGCACAGACAAATCTTTTCTCCAGCAGTTTGTTTGTTGGTTTGTTGTTACAAGTAACAGACGAATTGTATAATGGTATAGATGAATCATTTCTTCAATAGTTCGTCTGATGATATGTATATTACAAGTGGTAAATGAACTTGTAGATTAAGATGGTAGACAAAGTAAGCTATTCATTTGTGACTACTGTGCAGCTTCTGCTTAATCTTCAACTTCATCTGTAGAAGATTGCAGACAAGTTCCTTGTTCTTCTTCTGTTCCAGTTAGACTTTATATGAGAGATAAATGCTTGATTAATTCGATTCCATTTTTGGGTCTTTATTTTTCTGAGTTCAACTCTATTTCATCTCAGCTTCTACAATATGAATTCATCTTTCTATTGTGGAAAGATGTTTTGTATGAGCAGTTTATGTGACTTATCCATGGAATGATTTGTCTGAATATGTCTGAGGCAAGTGTTATCTGAATTGACTTTAACTATAGAAGATTTATTTGATCATTCATTTGGGCTTGAATGTTATAGCTACAAATATACTTCATGGCTTATTTTAAAGTTTCAGTGTCATTCTTTCTAAGCATTCTTGTCTTCTTTTGGTGTAGTAGATCTTGCTTTTTGATATATTCTCTATATACATTGTCCACTGTATTTGAGTTTCTTCCTTGTATATCATTTATGTTTCTGCAATACTTGGGAATACAAAATGTTAGTGCCACAAGTGTTCACTCATATGTTGTTGCTCATCATCAAAACTTGGTTGTTTTCCATTTACACCATTTGGTTCAACACTAATCCCTTTATTAAGCATTGATTTTAATGATGAATGAGATTCGATAATTTAGTTTTGATGATGAACAAACAAATGAGTGAAGAATTAAGGTACTAATAGATTACATTTCAAGTGATGCAGCATTTATATATCAATACAGATTAACAAGAGTAACTGCAAGTAATAAAAGGTGTAAATTGTAAAATTATCACATTAACCCTTCAAAGGAAGATATTTTAAAAAGGAATGCTCAAATAAAAGTTATTCAGAAATCTCTCAAAAGTAAATCAAAATATGTTTAGAGACATGGCATTAAAATTTAGAAGTAAATAGAAGTATGTCAGAACCCCATCAGAAATATAATATGGAACTTAGAAGAAATTAGAAGTAATCAGACGTATCTCAGAACCATGTTAAAGGCAGATCAGAACCTCCTTACAGTCAAGATGTAGCATTATTGCACATTAGAAGTTGCACAAAAGCTTTCTCAAAGTTGTAGAAATACGTCAGAAGTTAAATAGATGAACTTTCTATACTCAGAAGTTCTTCAAAAGAACCTCAAAAACAATACTAAGGCATACAGAATTATTTCAGAAGAAATTTCAAAAATTAGAACCCTCTTAGAAAATTCAAAAAAATAAGATAGAAGGATGTTAGAAGAAAATTAACCCTTAGAGTTAAATCAAAAGCATATCAAAAGTAACTCAAAATGCTAACACAATACTCAGAAGATCCTCAAAAGCAACTCAAAAGCTTTCTTAGAGGCATCTTCAAGGAGGTAAGAATCAAAGAAAAATATTAGAAGCAAAAATTAAATCTTCATAGGTAACTCGGAAGTCTCTTAGAAGTTCTTTAGAAGTTCAAAATATGACCATTGAAGGCTAAATCAATGCATAGAAAATCTGAAGAGAATACTGCAAAGAAAACACTTATCACAGAAATTCTAAGGAACCACTTCAAAAATTTTATTAAGTTATGGATCAAATGTCAGAAGTTCTAGTTACTTAACTTAGAAATTCTAAAGCCCAGTAAAATGCAAAAAGTCGTTGCCTACTTTGCCTAACAATTTGAAAATAATGCCAAACGTTGTAATGGCTAAATATTCTCAAAGCCTATAAAAATATTATTAAGGCAATAATTAATTACATCCGAGAACCTAGTAAAAATCATCTAATTTAAGTATTCAAAAAGGAGCATTCAGGATATTCCATTGTTCAACTCCAACTGCTACAATACTACCAAAGCATTCAAAGCCAGATCTTTGTTAACTTCAAAAGGGGTTTGAATCTGATTTTATTGCATACTTTGTTCATTCAATTGAGTTTTAATTTTTGTAAAAGTTTGCCTAAGTAAGAGGCATTAATCTATATATTTCCAGTTGGAAAAATAGTGAGTTATTTGGTGAGCTCAATTCCTTCCCCCCCCCAGAACTACCATCCCTCTAGGGTCCAACAATTGCCACAACCCTAATTGTCTATCAATTAGGCATTAGGTAAGGTATTATAAATATGTAATGAGATAAGGTTATATCCTAAAAAAGGTTAGATGAATTAGTATGAATGAATTAGGTCTCGTGTTTAAACTTGTGTGGATTTCATTTGGGGCACATGTGATGTGTGTAGGATCCATTGGACCCATAAAATGGAATCAAGCTATGAAATTGGAAAGCAAGGAATGTGAAATTGTTTCCATATAGGTAAGTAGGTTCTTTCACTATGTATGTGTATGGATGTGGATGTAGAATTGATGGGGATAGTGAATATCCCATAATATTGCATACGGGCACCGCATTTTGTATAATGTTTAAATTATTGAGTTGAGTTTTGATTTGCAATGATGAATTCATGGGTTTACATGCATTTGTTTTGGAAATTGAATTCAATTATGTGTCCAATTGGTTTATTTTATATATCATGCAAATTGATGGGGATAAGGTGTATCCAATGATTTTATAAGGGATAGAATGTATCCCATGATTTTGCAAGGAATAGATATATCCCATGGTTTTGAATGATATTTATGATATTGCATTATGATTTGAGATGACAAGATCATGCGGTCTTATGTATGCTATGTTGGTGGTGGTTTTGAAATTTTATTGCATCAAATGGTATGGCATGCATATCAAGAATCATGAATCATAATGGGCATGATGGAATCATATGATAGGTGAGGATGTTTTGGTGATTGGGTATTAAAAGGAAAAAGACAAATGGGGCTAAGAAATTGGTATGGTTGAGGAAGATCCAAATGAAGGAAACACAAACGCAAAATGAGGGGAAGCAGCTTGGGCACCACGGCACCCAAACCTTGCACCACAATGTCACTCCACTTAAAATGGTCATTGGTAGGCAGCAATTAGGCACCACGACATTGGTGCCGCTACAGTGCACATGTGTGATTTTGTGATTTTTGCATGATTTTCTTGGGGGACTTGTTGAGGCTTTCTTAGGAGTTTTAAAATGAAGAAAAGAGGGCATGATAAATGGCATTTGGGAGGGGACATGATATGAATATGATAGTGCCTAGATGGCATCAATGTGATATGAATATGATAGTGCCTAGATGGCACCAATGTGATATGAATGAGATAGTGCTTGAATGGTACTAATATGACATAAATATGATATTGCCTAGATGGGACCAATATGAAATGAACATGTATTGCCTAGGTGGCACCAATGTGATATGATTATGATAGTGCCTTAGTAGCACAAGCATGTCTAGATATGATATGACACCCGTAGGGTATTGCCATGCCTGGGCAGCATGGTCATGATATGATATGACACCCGTGAGGTGTCAACATGCCTGTGTAGTGTGATTATGATATGACATGACACTCATGGGGTGTAGGTATGCTTTCATTGGCATGAACCTTTGGTGGCACATGCCTTTGGTGGTATGAAAATGATGTGATGCCTATGAAATCCATGATTTATAAAATTGGGCATTGATACCTTATAATTCATGAGCATACCCAATTCCATCATAGATGTGGGTGGTGAACCTGTGATCTCTATGTTGCAATGAGGTCGAGGTACCGTAGAGGGCAACAATAAAGTTGTTCTAGACCTAGCAACATTCATAGTTGGGGTTACAGAGTGGACCAATTACACCTCGAAGAGGGGAAAGGGCGATGCTTCACATCTGTTAAATTCATTTTGGGTAATGGTATGAAAATGATGCATGTGTATGAATGAAAATGCCTTTATAATAAGGCCAGCTCTGGTAATGAAATGATAATGAAGAGTGTATGTGGATGAGATGAAGAGGTTGGCCATGGAAATGATATGATGACAATAATGTGCTCAAGTGAAAATTACCTTGACGATAGGGCAGTGTATGAGTTGAGATTATGGGAATGAATTGATAGTGAAAATGCATATGAATATGGTTTTTGGGAGGCATGTGTATCATGGGTATGTGGACATTGCATGTCATGAACTGCATGTGTATTGAATTTGATAGTGAATGGCTAATGATTTGTTTGTTACTGTTTACCGTTTTACCTACTTGCTGAGTTCCCCCAGATCACCCTGCTTTATTTATTGTTTTTAGTTGACATGTTAGAAGATGGGGCCCAACATGGGGTTGGAGCTCATGATTGGGAATAGGCTATGATTCTCATGCGAGCTCGATAGTTTTAAATGTTAAAATCCCTTTTGTGTTAATAATTGGTGTAATGTATATAAGTTGTAAATTCAATAGATTCAAACTTTATGTATATAAGACATGTATGAAATAATTGCACTGGCATGTCATAATAATGAAATGTATGTGTACATAGGTGCTATCAATTACCATTGTGATGTGACTTGTGATTCTAAGCAAGGTGCGGATGTGAGTTATTATGTAGAATGATCTTTATGGATGTATGAGATTAAACAGAAATGATTGTACAGGTATGGATTTGAACATCTAGGGGAGACTCTGCATGAGGTTCTCCTTTGACTTGAAATTTGGTAGAGCTCTAAAAGCGGGATATTACATATAGCTAAAAGCCAAAACACCAGAAACCTAAGTCCAAAGCTCCAAGTTATAAGATTCAGACTTAACAAAAGGTCGGACTCTACTATAGTTGGAAGCCAAGACATCAGAAACTTAAGTCCAAAACTCCAAGTTGTAAGATTCAGACTCAGTCATTACTAGAATTGGTCAGTCCAAAATTTAACTTTGAACTTTACCAACTAATCTATGGACTAAGCCAGAAGTTCAGTCATACGGTTAAGAGCATTTCATGCCTTTGTAAGTCTAAAATTTAACTTTGGACTCAACATTTCATTTCTGGACATACCTAAAAGAAGTCTATTGCAAGAAGAATTGTTCTTTTCAATCCAAAATTTAACTCCGGACTCAGCGACTCATCTTTGGACTCAGCAATTCATTTTTGGACTCAGCTAAAAGAGGTCTATTTTAAAGTCAGTCAGGAATCTTAACTCCGAACATAGTTGTTTACTATAGACATTGTCTTCAGACTAAGGAACCTGTGAGAACATTTCAACGGGTAGAAAATCTTCATGATTTGGTCACATTTAATGAATGTCATTTTGTCTAATGGACAGTAATCTTGATATAAAAGGAGTAAAGAGAGATCATTTTAAGAAGTTAAAAAATAGTTAGAGATTAAGAGAATTTTTTAGAAAGAGCTTACAAGAGCATGTACTCAGCATTAAAGCTTTTCTTCCAATTCCACGGTGTAAAAACACAATCTGCATTCAAAGCTCAATCTCTGCATTTACTTAAGGGAGTTTGAAATTCTTTATATTTATTGCAAAATATTTATTCCTACTGCACTTTAATTCTGTACAAATCAGCCTGTGTGAGAGTCATTTTTATTGTACAACATTTTTTTATAAGATAGCAAGCAAGGGGTTGCTGATCTTGGATAAGTTTGTTAGTTAACTTGGAAACTAATAAGTTTGTTGGTGAGTGAGGTTGACTTAGAGAGAGGAGTAGATATCATTTTGCAAGCTGAACCTCTATAAAAATACTTGTGTAATTGTGATGTGTGATTTATTCCTTACCTATTTCAAAACATTGTTTTTTAATTTGGCCAAAAGCTCAATTCTTTCCACCCCCCCTCCTCTTGAGATACTTTAGAATGGAACCAACATGAAGTGCATTAAATGCACCCTCACCACTTCTAATGGCCAAGTTTTCAAAATATCTATAAAAGGAGTTAAGTTGGGATGTTGAAGATGATGATTAAAAAAGTTGCAAGGATTCATTGAACTTTAATCTTCACATCTATTTGCAATTCAAAGCCAAAGCATTCAACCTTCAGCAATTCTCAATCGAGGCTTTCACCGACAACACAATGGGAAGATTCCCTGCATTGAAGTGAGCTTTTAAGGATAAAAAAGACTTTCCCTGTGCTTTCAAAGAAGCATAAATACAAAGTGTAATTTCTTCTTTTTACTATTTCCATTTATGTATTCCTTGAGTTGTTATTGGAGATCAAACTTAAGAAGAACAAGAGTGATTGTGAGAGTGTGTCTCACCATCAACTTATGGGGTTATATTACGCTCTCTAAAGCTGAAATCTAGAAGAGTGCAAGAAGCACTAAGTAGTTATACCCCCTAGAGCTGGAATGAAAAAGAGTGTAGGAGGCATTAAGTGATTACACCCCTAAAGCTGGAATATAGAAAAGTGCATTTGCACTAAATAGTTATGCCCTCTTGAGTTAGAATCAAGAAGAGTACAGAGACACTAAGTTATATTATAATTAATCTAGTTGAACCCAATATACAAAGGGTATGTGTTTGGAAAAATAGAGTTGGAAGGTTGTCTTGAACTATTATATATCATGCCTTCTACTTGCTTTACACTTTTCATTACATAGTATCTAGTAAATCATTTGAAACAAGGGAATTTTATTAACTAGTATTCGAGTAAGCAATTTTATAAACCCTATTTCTCATGGGGGTTTAGCCTTGCCAAAGTGACCAACACATTATATTGATAAAAACATTAAAATAATTGGTAAAAAATAAAAGGATGTGAACTATGAAGAGAGGATATACCTTAATTAAATTATGTTAAAAGTGCTTTTCCAAGAGAAAAAAGGATTTAAACTATTCACATTCCTTCTACATCTTTAGAAACATATAAGTTGCTTGTACGTTTTCTTAGCATCCCGTGTATGCAGTTAAGTGTGTTGGGATAATAAAAACATATAAATATAATTATAAATAAAATGAGATAAAAATGAAATCAATAAAATGGAGAGTAACGTTTGACTTAAAGTAAATAAGTATAAATAGACAAAAGTTACTTCGGGCTGGATCAAAGCCTTGGATCGAATTCGTGTATGGTTTTTTAACGTGACTTCGAAAAGTTAGATGTCCATTGACTAGTTAGTCTACGTGATGCTCTGTTAGGTAACGAGATTTATTTTGCCAAGTTAGCTAATTTAAAGAATTTAATTTTTAAATATACAGACCAGATGATTTAATTATTATTTCTTATCTTTTCATTAAAAAATTATATATATTTTATTTTTGTTTACTTTATTTTCAATTATTATTCTTTATTGTGGTACATTATTTTTTTATTTTTCTTCACTTTTTTAAAACCTTTATATTTTGCTGTTCTTCCTCTTTCTAAACTTGCTTTTAAACTTTTTTAAAAAGTAAAGGTCTGTTTTGGCATGAAAAGAAAGCAGCGGGAAAAGAAAGAATATATAAAATAAAATAAAATAAAATAAAACGAATAAAGTAATGTGAAAGAGAATAGTAATTATAAATAAATTGAATCAACGAAAAGAAGGTATACTTTTTATATAAAATGATAGAGAATAATAATTAAAATATAAGTGATAAAAAAAAGGACAGTTAAGATGACAAACTATATTTTAAAAAAGTGGAAAAGGAGGTATAAAAATAGTGTAAAATCCTCATTTCCAAAGCAAGCCTCAGGTAAAAATACTTAAAAGAGGGGGAGTTGATCATATCCCCGTGCATTTTGTGCCCGCCAAAAATATCTGCCGCGAGTTGTCGGCTGCGGGAGTTAACTCTAGGCAACAGCTTCTGACGCTGAAGTACATCCATGCGCCAGGTCGGCAGATCCATACCACAAGTAAATAGATCGTTGAGCAGTGTCCTTGCTCTCTTAATTTGCACAGAAGGTTGCTAATGTTTGGTGATCCAAGCCTGTATAATCTTTCTAGCCATTTTAGCCATAAAATAAAATAAGTTTATACAAAAAGAAAATGTTTCCAGTAAATTAGTGGTAGCAAGTGACACGACAACTTGTGGACGGAAAAGATATTAATATGCCAGGAATTTTTCGTTCACTATCCATCGTAAATGTCTCCCATCCCATCGACGGTGTAGATCACTGTTCCCTCAATGGGGTGCATGTATTGGGTCAGGACGCCGCGAATTTATGATTCCTCTTTACAACGTGATTATCCGGCTCGGTGGACGATGCCTTCGACTTGACAGATTTGTCCTAGTTGATTTTTAGGTTAATGGCTACACGCGTGGAACCATAGTATTCTTGCTTGGGGCCCACCGTAAGATCTTTGATGGTGATGGAGATAGAACATTATCTTTCCCATTTGAAAGAGAAGTATGAGGCTTCTGTTCCCTCGTCGGCTGTGTCACATGCGGGTAAGTTCAACTTCATGTCATACCCAGAGTGCATTCGATTGGAGATGGGACGCGATTGATGGTGGTGGAACTCTCTGACTCGTGTACCCGTGGACGTATTCTTCCTATTTCGGTTTCTGTTTAGTGAGGTGGGGCCCTATTTCGATAATCAGGATGATTTCTGGATTCTTTTTAATGACCTAAGAGCCCCATAATTCAAAAGCATTATATCTCTATTTAACATTCTATTTATATATATAGGAGACCGATCTTACGAGACCGGTCTCAAAAATCTATTTTTTTATTTTTTTATAAATTTTTAAATCAACATATAATCAACTTATAAAAAAATTTATATAATTTTTAGAGTTTTATAAATATTTTATTTTGATTTTTCAAATTAAGAATACTATTCACCATTTTAAAATCTCAAAAATATCTCTGAACTTCAATAATAAAAAATAAATATTTATAAAATTCTAAAAATAGTAAAACTTTTTTTATAAGTTGCTTACATATTAATTTAAAAGTTTATAAAAAATAAAAAATAGTTTTTGAGACCGGTCTCACACCTGTTTCTGTGAGACCAGTCTCATAAGATCTGTTCCTATATATATATATATATATATGGGAAATGATCCAGTGTAGTCGCCTACACTGAAATATATATTCAGTGTAGCCGACCTTTTTACCGTACAATGCGGCGGGCATCATCCAGGTCGTTCGTAGCCACTACAAAACGCGCTAAAACATTCCATAATCCATGTCCCAAACTATGCCCCATGTCCAAAAATTATAATTCCATGTCTCACTGTCAACTTTATGTCCCAAACACAGTAAAACCCTAACAGGTAATCCATGTCCCACACAAAGGCCTTCCATGTCCGAAACCTAGATTTTATATCCCACTGTCAACTCAATGTCCAAAACGCAATAAAATCCTAATGTAAATAGGGAAATCGATGCTGATTTTTCATTTCAGACACAACAACCTCGCCTCTCCTCCTAAGTCCCAAATCTCAGCAACATTCCCATCTTCATTGTAGACATAGCGTCTTCCCGCAACATTTAAACATTACCCTATCGCACCTCCCTTCTTTGTTTTTCCTATTTGCGTCATATTTCAGGCCCAACGATTTCTTAAATCCATCCCTTCTTCATCCCAATCCAAAATCATGGCTTAAATGGCTGAACTAAGCATGGTAGCAGCATCAACATGTACAAAGTCTTCCAAAAGAAGAAAAGCAAATGAGGAAGAAGAAGTGAAAGCATCTCTATCATAGTGGAGAAGGCTGGACAAGTACTCCCTACTAGAGGTATTTTTTCTAAACAATTACGAATCATACAATAGATTTGTGAATGTCTATGAAAAAAAGAAAGTAGCGAAGGGAAGGTGTGTTGATTTCGACTGACTGGGTGAAAATGACTTGCATTTGGACATTTGTAGATGGATTAGAATCCAATGGTGGATTGAGTTTATGAGCTGCAGGGAGAAATTGTACACATGGATGGTTAAGGTGTTATTCTCCAACTATGATTAAAAGACTTGAAAATCATGGATAGGAGATAGAGTAATAGACTTGTTTCCTGAGAACATAAGGGAGTGTCTGAATCTCCCTATGGTTAGAAGAGAGGAAAAGAATTGGCCTACCTCGAGGCAACAATTATTTTCAGAGGTAGCTAAAATAGAGGTTGATGAAGAAGTAAAGATGCTGAATTCTAGCTATTTGGATAAAAATATACGAATGACCCACATTTTGCTCATCAACAACATCTTTGCCAAAATAAGAGGTAGGGATAACATTCCTGAGAAAGATCGCAGAATGTTGTGGGCATTGAAGAATGAGAAAAAATAGACCTAATAAAGACAATCTCAGATCACTTATTCCAGGTCAAAAGCAATAATAGATATCCTCTTCCTTATGGAATAATAATGACAAAATTCCTAAGAAGAGTAAGAATCTATTTAACTTCTGAAGTTGGAGAAGAATTTAGAAATAATGATTTGATAACTGATGTGAATTTGAGGAAAATTGGTTCCAAAAGGACCAAGCCATCCAAGCAAACAAGATTCAAGGGTGGAACAACTGAAATAAGAAAAGCAAAATTTGCTAAAGGAGGTGGTTGTTGAATTAAGGGAAGAAGATCCCATTGAAGTTGTAGCAACAGCAACACATGCAACAACTCCCACTGATAGAGTAGAGGAGGTGGTTGCTGAAATAAGGGAAAAAGTTCACACTAAAGTTGTAGCAACAACAACATATGCAGCAACTAAAAAAAATAGCAACAGGAACAACAGCAGCGGCGGCAACTTCTCCACCCACAAAAGCAGCAGCTCCTCCTCCAAGCAGGCCTTCATCCTCAACTGACAGCAGTGTTGAGAACAAGTTGAGAAAGCTTGAAGTTGATGTTGGCGCTCTGAACATCAAGATGGATTCAATGAAGGAGCAGATGGATTCAGTGTCTCAAAAGCTGGATACTTTGACCTGTTTGGTTGAGTCCATCAAGCGATAATTGAAGCTTATTCAATCCTCTTCACCATCACCACCTTATCATGATCTTAGACCTTCTTCACCCTTGAGATCCCCTCAACCCCTTCATTCTGATCACTCTCATCAATCTCTATCTCATGGTGGTGATCAGTCCCATCATGCTCCATCTCATCATTCCACACCTCCTCTCCTATTCATAAGCATAGACCTACTTCACCCACCAAGTCTACTCATCCCACGAGTACTCCGTTCTCTCTAACTATTGAAATTCTTTCATCTCCATAGTCCTCCCCTCAAATCGCACCCCACACTTTTCCCCTCGCAACTTCTCCAATTGTTGAAGTTCTTCCATCTCCTTTTTCCCCTCCTCACTCTCACTCCATTTCCATGTTCTGACTCAGAATCCTCTCTCTGAGTCAACTATTCCACTTGTAAACATCTTAACATGGATGAATGCGACTCTGAATAAATCTTATTTCTCATCTCCACAGGAAGTTGCCTCTCTGCCATCACGACCGCCTCCGCAACTACTCCATAGGAAACTGCCCTTTCTCAGTAGACAATACCTCCTCCCCCTCCACAAAAACCTCTAATGCCTCATGTGAGAAAACTTCCAAAAGTCTCACTGGTTCCTATCGTGGAACAGAAGTCATACAGACTTCTCACTGTAGTATCACCCAGGCCATTATATAAAATTGAGCGTCCCAAACTTCCCAAGTCAACATGTTCAACCGGTGGGAGTCTAGGGAAAAGAATAAAAATGACCTTGTGAGAAGTTGAACACAAGTAGTTGATAAATCAAATGGTTGCCTAACTTCTTGAATCCCAAAATAGAACAGTCACTCTCCGTGATCTTCCTTTCCTAGATTTTGAAGATCAGGATTACCTCAACTATATTATAGTAATGAAAGGTCCAACTAAGAACTTCAAGCCCAAGGCACTCCCATATGATGATGCAATTATAGATAAGATACTGAGTGATTACATTTTTCCCACTTCATCTAACCCACTACCTTCCCCCTCACAAAATCATTCACTTCGAGTGGATTTAGGATCATTGGATCATGGGGTGAGATTTCATGCTATAATTGACATATCTGATCCTAACTTCATTTACCTTCCAGAAGATGTGTAATCTCATTCATAGGAGCAGGCACTTTGATTCATTTGGGGTTGATCCATCTCCATTTTCAGAGTTTGGATGTCCCCTATATAGAGCAAAACTTAGGATTGTTATATCACCAAGGAAGGGAGAACCAAATTCTGCTGGATCTACATCTCACTCCCAAACAGAGGTTGTTGTTGCCTCCATTTCCACCTCGCAACTTCCCCCTTCCAAATCTCCTTCTCTCAAAACCAAAGCTCCAAGTTGTAAGCAGCTTCCAACTCCCAAAAAGAAAAAGGTATTTCTAGACCTTCAACTACCAAACTCCCGTCTTCCACCCCTCAGCTTCCTCACCCATACAAACCCTCTACTACCAAACTCCAACCATCACCTTTCCAAACCAGACCACCTTCATTCAAACCTTCTACTACCAAACCCAAACTATCACCTTTCCAAACCTGACCACCTTCATACAAACCACTTCCTCCTCCTCCCATCTACTTAGACCAAGAGGAGTATGCTCGCAAACTTACAGCAAATAACTTAGCTCTTCAAGCTGGGATCTCCACTCCTACCCTAGATGCTCACACCATAATACAATGCTCGTCTTAGGGTAGTCCCTCCTCTCATGCCCCCATCAACAATACCAGTTGCATCCATATAGGCTCAAGAGATTCCCGCAACAATGGTCTTAGCAAAAATAGGTCCTCAAGTATCTTTCAAAAGACCAAAGAAGTCTGGATCCAACAAATAGGAACCCAAATCCAAGAAATAAATCTTTTTTTGATATGTACTCAATTTTTATTATACTTACATTGTAACTTTGATTTGTACTCATTTCTTCTTATACTTATACTATAAATTGGAGATTTGATAGGTATTCATTGATATGTAATACTTATACTATAATCTGTAAACATGAAATGTTCTCATTTGTATATAATACTTACACTATGTACAGAATGATGTATTATCTTTTGGAAATCAGTTAGCAGTTTATCTCATTTTATTTCTACAATCTAACTAATATAGAGGATGATCATGGGACTAGTTTTGATTCTGCTAGATGTGGGTTACTCCATTTTATGCCAAATATACACTGGTAAAATTGCAGGATGAAGACTGTAAATTTTGTCAAAGTTTAGTTGAGGGACATGGGACTTGGGTCCTGGGATATGGGACTTGGACTTGGGAAATGAAATATGAATCCAGACATGGATGAACAGTTCTCAAACATGGTATATTTCAATGTGGCGCTTGAAATCGTTCATCCACGCCTGGCTTCATAATCCTAGACATGGAATATGAATCTGAACATGGACAACCAGTTCTCGAACATGGTGTTAGATCAGGTCATGGGATAAATAGTCCCAAGCACCCAAGTCCGGCCGCTCATGACCCACGCCCATGTCCCACTGTCTATGCCGATGTCCCAAACTTCATGTCCCAAGTCCCATGCCCACATCCCATGTCTCGCTATCCATGTCCCATGTCCCACTGTCAATGCTCATGTCCCAAACTCCATATCCCAAGTCTATAACAAGCACTCTGATATAATAATGGCTGTGGGATGAATCTCCACAGTCAACTCATGTGTTCGTGTCCCATCCAAGTGTTTACATAGAGTCTTGCAAACATACAAGTGTTTGCTGCATGCCTATTATAGAAGTAAAAAATCAACAGATACACCAAAATAACCATGAAAACTACATAGTATATTTTTACACATCCTTCACTAACTCAAAGGCAAGTTAGAGTCTTCATGAATGGTCACAACACTTCGAAGCTTGGAAAAGTCTACCAAAGGATTTGCAACCTCTAGTCTCCACAAGGTTTTGCATAGTAGGTTGAGGTTGGGCTTGGGTCTGAGGCAGGTCCTAGGAAGGTCTCGATTTAGATCTTGCCACACTTTGAGTTCTCTTCCCAACTGAATCTGATCTTGGTTGAGGACAGTGTAAGTTCACGCCAAACCTAGTATCGTCTCTCGTTGCTGTTGCTGCATCTCCATAAGTCGCATTTTCAACTGGGACACCTTCCACTCTAGACCACGAATTTCCAATCTAGCCCGATCCTCTTGTGTTGTGAAGAAAGCATCCCAAGATCTGTTATGTGGAGAGCTAGACATCTTATTAGTAGATGAGTTTCTAGGGTTGAGGAAGATGAGGTCTAACATACTTCAGATGTTGTTTGGGCATTTATTGAAATTCTCTTACGGGATGTTTTTCGATTCAAGTGAATATGACCGAGCAGTAATAAATATCCGTATGTTTCCCATGCACACAATTATGGTTGTACATGCTTCTAGGCATTTAAACTTAAACGGTTGTGTATGGACATCACTAGAGAATTAAAGAAAAATAACAGATATATGGAATGCGCAAATATTCTAGCAAGATAAATTGTAATACATTAATATGTCAGTTTATTCAAGACATGTATTATATATCAGAATTAAAACCAAGTGTACGATGGAGAGAACTACTATCTAACCATGGGTACGTGGTCTCTAACTATTGAAGGAGCCAACTTATTTCATAGTAATTTGAACCAAAAAACTGGGAGGGTGCAGAATGTTGGATACGCTTTGCTGTTCTTATCACATTATCGATCTTGGCCTACAACTATGATGTTTGAGGTTTAGCTCAGAAAAGTGCTCTACCCACGAAAGAATTGTCTTACTCCATGAGTTGCATTTCTTATAGAGAAGTCTGCAATGTTTCTATCTCTTTGCATAGTTCTTCAATCTAGCGTAAGACCCTCTCCTCAGGAGTGGTATCCCACGACCCCCACTAAGCATTTTGCTTCCCATTGTTCATTACTATTAATTGTTGGAATGAAAGAAGGCTTAAGAAATTTCGATGTATATGAAGAAAGGCTAGGATTACTAAGGGATGCTAAACTATTTCTGGATTAATGCACAAATTAAGTCCAGCCTCAAAAATTGGAATGCACTCTTCTCCACCTCCTCAAGGATGCAAAAATCTCCTCGTAAGTAAAGAATATCGAGCCTTCTAAGAGCCCTCCACGGAGTTGCATTTAATGAGAGTCCTGACTAGCGTTACATATGTGATATGGAGTACCTTGTTAAGTTAAATTATATTGTAATGGGTTTTTGAGTATTGTGCCAGTCAAGAAAAATTAACCATATCTGCTGTCGGTTAACATGCATCAGTTTCTATGGGTATTGGACTTGGGATATGGGTATGGGACTTAGGACATGGGCATGGGACATGAGACTTAGGTCATGGGACATGCGAATGGTTCATCCATGTCCCAAATTAATATCCCATGTCCGGGATTATAACTCTGTACTTGGATGAATGGTTCATCCATGTCCCGAATTAATATCCCACGTCCGAGATTACAACTCCATACTTGGAGGAAAGGTTCATCCATGTCCCTAATTAATATCCCATTTCTAGGATTCCAACTCTGTACTTGGATAAACAGTTCATCCATGTCTCCCATTAATATCCCATGTCCGGGATTTAAAAACCATACTTGAATGAATCATTTACGACAAGTAAGAAGGTTTGGCTAATGCTACAAATCCAAACTCCATGCCTAGGATGGAAACCTTCTAAAAAAGAGGACGATAGGCTGAACAAAAAGGTACAACTTGTTGGTCCTTTATGAAATGGTAGCTCAAGAGGGGGGTGGGGGGTGGGGAGGGGAGGTGAATTGAGCTTTTAAAACTTTTTGCCCAAATTAAGTATATGTGTTGTTTATATACTTAATTATGAAAAGGCA
>JAYJMB010056394.1:8363-27607 GCA_036873735.1 Pouteria campechiana | reverse complement strand
GAGAGAGAGAGAGAGAGAGAGAGAGAGAGAGAGAGAGAGAGAGAGAGAGAGAGAGAGAGAGAGAGAGAGAGAAGCATGAAGTAGTTGCATACCATGAAATAAGCGTCCGTAGGCAAGTGGTTGGGAACTGAGGTTGAAGTGAAAGAGATTGAAAGCACTTAATTTATAGGAATATGCTAATTGATGCAGATAGCGGTTGACTTTGCTTCTTATCAAATATGAGGTATTTGGCATTTGGTGATTTCTTTTCATGGTTGAAACTTTTTTAAAGGTTGTGACTGGGGTGGATAACCTTAGGATTGTGGAAAGAATCCTGAGGCTGTTAAAGTTTCAGAATTGTGCATTGATAACTCTTGATGCTCTAACATTATGTCCACTAGCTGTCACTTGGCTAACCCAGTGGTCACATTTTTCCTTTTCATTCAGGGAGTTCTTGCAGATATCTTAGAACCAATAATGGGCAAGGGGCTTATACCTGCAGATCTTGACACTTGGAAGCAGAGGAGAAGAGGTGAGCCAATAAGACTTTCATTTAGGCTCAATGTACAGCTTCAAGCTTTGTCAAAGGCTAATTCAGTGGTATAATTGAGCTCACTTTTGGATGTCAGATTGAGTGAGTAATCAATATGGACCTAGCCCACTCCATTCTTCTTTATGGACTCCCTTCCAAACAATGCAATGCTTGTTACCTCAAACATGTAGTGAACAATTTTCTCAATCTTGAAATAGAATTATGTACTAAAATGGTGCCATCCTCACCTCACTTTGGAGGACTATTTCTATTTAGTTCACTTCAACTAAACATCTGAAGGAACCATTAAAGACATGATGTGTCAGAACCAATTTTTACTAGTTTGACCCATTATGCTTTTGATTGTCGATGAAGTAACATGTTTGATTGCATTTCATGCACTCTCTTGCTGAAGCACACTGATATTGCTTCTTGTACTTCTAGCTAGGAGTGCAACTTGGGTAGGGTTTAGCCTGAACCCCACCAACTTAACCTGATTTTGATGGGGTTAGCAATAGGTAAATTAAAAAATTGGGTAGGAGAGCCAACCAAATTGGTTTGGGTTGGGCTTGATGGTTAGCCAACCCAATTAACCCAATTTTTCCCACCTTTTAACACATCTATTCAACTTTTAATGACTAATTTTTTAAATTTCTTCTCCTTTTATCTAGTGCTGTCAAGGTCTAACCATCTTTACAGTGTGTTTCCCTATCATTTATGAATATTCTCAAACTAGATTGTTGTCTTGTCCTATTAGAGGTATATCTTTGTTGAATTCAAGTACTGTCAATTTAAGAATTGCAATCATATTCTCTCTTTTGAGTATATATGAAAGGATTTATAGAAATTTCATTGCATTTTATTGCGACATTCTTAGTAAATTAGCTATTTTAAATCTTTTTTGAAATAAATTTAAGATAAAATTATAAATAGTCTAAAATTTCAACTTGAATTGTTAACCCAAATCCAACTTGAAATTTTACTAATAGGGTCAGGATTAAAACTGAAGTTTAGAGATAGGATTCGGGTTAGAGTTGAAGTTTAGAAATATGGTTAATATTAGAGTTGAAGCTTTACAATTAGGGTTAGGGTTGACTTCAACCTAACATATCCCAACCTAAGTCACACTCTTAGTTGTACTTAGCCTATTTTTAGTTCAATTTGTCAACCTGTTTTCAACCGGTAACCTAATCCAGATTTTAGAAATAGTGTTAGGTTAAGGTTGAAGTTTTAGAAACGAGGTTGTGTTAGGGTTAGGTTGAAGTTTTAGAAGATGAGTTAGGGTTAGGGTTAACTCCGACCTGACCTAACCTGACCCGTTTTACGCCTGCTCTCCAAATCTTATCAACGTTCTTGTATCTTTGATATTTTTGACTGTCTTATGTGGACATTTATAAAGGACTTGCAACATAAATATTTCAATATGCCAGTATGTATTTTAGTTAATCCTAAATGAAGTTTGAAAGATGCTTTCTTCCTCCAAAATGTCCACCTGCTTCTGTTTTAGTGAAAGCGGTATGTTATTTCTTCTAACCATGTAATAATTCTGCTTTTACCACATTGTCTCCAATATGATAATTGTGGAGTTATTCTTTTGCAGTCATCTTGATATCCTGCTATCTATGTCATATTTCATTGATAAGGAGTTTCTTCTTTCCATCACTGAATATGTAGTACCCTACCTGTCACTTTCAGGTTGTATCTTCAATGGAATATAATGTTTGTTTGATCTTTGTTTATTGCAGTTATTGCTCCTAGTTTTCATGCTTTGTTCTTGGAAGCTATGGTTAAAGTATTTAATGACTGTTCAGAGAGAACAATAATGAAATTCGAGAAGCTTTTTGCAAAAGAAAGCTCATCTGAAGGACAACCAGTCGAATTGGATCTTGAAGCAGAGTTTTCTAGTTTGGCACTTGATATCATTGGGCTTGGTGTATTCAACTATGACTTTGGTTCTGTAACCAAAGAATCTCCTGTGATTAAGGTATGGCTACATCAATCCTTCAAGGTTTCAATGTGTTTTCATTTACCATTGTTGTGATGTCATTGTTTCTATCAGTTAAAACACTGAAAGAGACATACAGTGGTGATGGCCACTAGGAAAGAGAGAATTGGGAAAATGAGAAGAGGAAAGCATCTAATCTACAGAAGAATAATTGTATTTTACTGGGAATGATGTTAGAGGAAAGCATCTAATCTACAGAAGAATAATTATATTTTACTGGGAATGATGTTATCTTAATATCAGCAAACTAGCTCAAATGTTCAAAATTATTGGGGAAAGTAGCAGTAGTTATCATCAGAATGATGCATTCTTTTGTTATGTAACTCTGTTTAAAGACCTGAATAGAGTGAGACTTCCTTTTACAGCAGATGTGAGAAGTGGAATAATATTTTTTGAAATCTCAATTCATAGGAAACAATAAACTTTAAGAGGCACATGTTTATTTTGCAAATTTTGATGCTAAGAAAAAAAATAAAATAAAACCAATAACTTCTAATAAACATTAGTGTAACTGAGATAAGCCACCCATGATACTTGATGACTTAGCCTGAAATGTATCAAAAAGGCAAAAAGTCATCTAGGTTTTATTGTTCCTTCAATAATATCTGGTATTTTAATATTTGCATTAGGATTAATTTCCCTATGTGGCAAGCCACTCCTAAGATTTTAAAATTTGGGACTCCATTCTATGATTTGCCTGGGTGTTGCAATATCT
Organism: Pouteria campechiana; assembly: GCA_036873735.1. Classification (NCBI taxonomy): domain Eukaryota; kingdom Viridiplantae; phylum Streptophyta; class Magnoliopsida; order Ericales; family Sapotaceae; genus Pouteria; species Pouteria campechiana. Next base: position 24,376 of record JAYJMB010056394.1, on the reverse strand, counting down.
GTTCCTAAGGACTTGGAGGTGATAGGGAAGAATCTTCATATCATTATTTCTTTGTGCAGGAAATTTTGGATCAGGTGAGTTTATGATCTGTTTCCAAAATAAAAATGTTCTCATACCTTTTGAGTTTCTTCTGCTTCCTGTCCCTAAATACTCCCAAAGATTTGTGAAAGGTGATGACCCACTTCTGATCAGCCTTTTCTCCAGCCTCAAACCACAAAATTTCCTTAGACAAGCTGTTTCTTATGCTAAGTTTTCTTGCTCTCTGTAAGCTCATTGTGCAAACTCTTGATGCAACTTCATCCACCGTTGTGCTTCATATTCTGGTATTTGTTTCCTCTAATGACCATCTAGAATGTGTATCATTTTTTAATCTAGAATATTTGAATATTACATTCAGTCAGTGTATATAGCCGCAGATAGAGGTACTTTAGAGTCTGGACTGAAATTTTTTAGCTTTTCATTGGCATTTTTTTATTTTTTCATTCTGTTAGATATTTTTTATAAATAATATTTCATGCCTACTCAATCTACTTTTCACCAAGATATATATTCTCCACCCAAACACACCTTGAATGAAAATTTATGAGCATGTCTCAAAGAACTACCAGTCCCTTTAGAACTATTTTATATTTGACCGTTGTGAAGATATCCTGCAGGCAGTATATGGTACTCTATTTGAAGCTGAACATAGGTCAACTTTCTATATTCCATACTGGAAGGTACCATTTGCAAGATGGGTTGTTCCTAGGCAGTTGAAGTTCCACAATGACCTCAAGATTATTAATGAATGCCTCGATGGACTCATCAAAAATGCCAAGGAGACTAGACAGGTGAGAAATGGATTGAAACTGCTATGATGTCAAGATACTTCTTTCTGGTGTCAGCCCTCTAAATGCGACAATACATGCAATATGGCATTTAGCATCCATTAGTAATCAGTTCAAGAAGAAATCATACTAGCACGTGTATAATTCTTCATTTCTGCAACAATCCAGTCTTGCATTGTTGATATTTCTTTGATGCATCGTTCTGTGGCCCTTCTTCAGTAATACTGTGACATTTTGACCTGTTTCAGGAGACTGATGTAGAGAAACTTCAACATAGAGATTATGAGAATCTAAAGGTGAATTTTGAATAAGAATGCTTTTTGGATCTTTCTTACTTTTGGAAGTTAAAACTATGTGACAGTCTAAGTTTGCAGGATGCAAGTTTACTGCGGTTTCTAGTTGATATGCGTGGCGCTGATGTTGACGACCGTCAGGTTTGCTCTGAGAACATCATTTTCTATGGATTTCTAATTACACCTAGCTTCTCATTCTTGTTGTGCAAACCTAATACTCAGACAGGGGATAAATTTCCTATGTCTGGTTTTTTATCCAGATCATTCATTTGGTTGTCCTGCTTGTCTCCACCATGGATCAATCATGGAGAAGACTGATATGATGTAGCTTTTCAGTTGCTGGAAGTTGGTCTTTTGCAATCCAAACTGAAGGTTTCTAGTATTCTTTCCAGATGTAGTCAGGTCTATAATATCCAATTGGTACATGAGACTTTTATGCTGTGCCATGACATTGTGGGACACAAAAGTAAATGCTTCAGGCCATGGACCATAATTCCATGTCCAATTTTAGTTGCATTAAGCCAAGTAGGAAATTGGTGCTCTATACTTATTTTATTTTTGTAAATTCATTTTATGATGGTGTGAAGCACAACTATTGTGATAATCTGTTGTCTTGTCAGCTTAGGGATGATTTAATGACTATGCTTATTGCTGGGCATGAAACTACAGCAGCTGTTCTAACATGGGCTGTTTGTCTACTTGCCCAAGTATGTATCAAGTTAACTAGCTCATGTTAGTGTTTTGACTAATATCTTAATTCCTAGAAACAATAACCCTTGTTGTTGGATTTGTCAATGTTTTAGTTTTCTCAGAAATAAGTCCGAATCAAAATTTAATTTTACTTGTAATGATTTTGCAGAATCCATCAAAAATGAAAAAGGCTCAAGCAGAGATTGATTCCGTGGTTGCTCAAGGGAGGATAACATTTGAATGTCTTAAGAAATTGGAGTATGTAACTCAACCCAGTATGTTCTGTGGTGTCACGATATGAAGCATAAATGTGGTCTTTCCTTCCGGTTTTTATGGTTTTTCAGACTCGTACTATGGGTCATATATACAACATTCACCCAGAATTATGAAAATTTTCATTTTCTCCAGTTCTTTGGTCCCTCGTGAATGGGTCCACATTTTGTTGGTCCATTCAAGTGGTCCTTGTTGTGGGTTGTGCCGAAACATACCACTTTGTCATGAGTCATGACTGCAGAAGAGGCCCAAGCATGTGTCAAACTTGCTGATCCACACAAAACATCCGGAAAGACATCCAAGTGACAAATAGAACCTATCCCAGGATTGCATTTGTGTGTTGAATGGTCCCTGGGCGCACAAGAACAAATCATTTAAACAAGTTGAATAAGAAAATTGAAATTATCCTGACAATAGTTTCTAATAGACCAACAAATCAAGAAAAGCCTTGGATATTCAAATATGTAAATTGATTTTATCATAGAGAAGGACAAATGTGTAATTGTGCAAGAAATTGATGACTACTTGTGGACACAGAAGCAATTACTCATCATCCTATGGTCACAGACATAAGTAGCCAGTATGTAGTAGACAGTGCACCCTACACATGGTTAATATCTATAGCATAGCATTGTAAATATTATAGCCAAGGTTAGAGATGCATACACATTTTGTAACAAGATAAAACCATATAAACGAACGATAATGAGAATGTTAGCAGTTTAACATGCACAAAATACTATTTGTATGTCTTCCTAGTTCAAGGTTCTCTTTTGGTAGTTCTATCTTTCACATTTTTTGCAATATGTTTGCCCAACTGATTGATTGGATGGACATGAAAAGTCCTTTTCCCATAATATATATATATATGTATATATATATATATGGGAAATGATCCAGTGTAGTTGGCTACATTGAAATATTCAATGTAGCTAGCGTGTTGATCGTGCGATGCGGTGGGCGTAATCCAGGTCCTTTGTGGGCGCTGCGAGTGTGGGAGGGAGGGAGAGTCGGCTTTTGGATTCCGTTTCCCAGAAACCCAAAACATGTGGTACGGAAGGGACTGCGACATGACTGCTTCCATCACTAAACATTGAAAGTTTATAATATTGAACCCAAAACCTAAACCTTTTTGCCGTTTTCCCGCCTCATTAAATATTGAACATTAGTGAGGAATTTATGAAGTCTATATTAAAAGTTTTTATTTTTAATATAAATTTTATTAATTTCACTAAAAGTTTTATTTTTAATGTAATGACCATCAGTGAGGAATTTATAAAGTATATATTAAAAGTTTTTATTTTTAGTGTAAATTTTATTAATTTATTTTTAGTATAAATTTCATTAATTTTATTAAAAGTTTTTATTTTTTAGTGTAATGAACATCAGTGAGGAATTTATAACTGTATATTAAAAGTTTTAATTTTTAGTGTAATTTTATTAATTTATTTTTAGTGTAAATTTCATTAAATTTTTTATTTTTAGTGTAATGAACTCTGAAAATATTTACCTGTAATCAGATTAAAATCATAGGGGACTATCTAAGGCATATTAATGAAAATTATATTTTTAATGAAATTAAATAATGAAAATATATTTCAAATATACACTTTGATTAATTAAAATAATTAAAAGTTATTTTAATTATTTGATTAATTTTCAAATAATTACCTATAGATATGGTTAAATTAATTAATTAATTTATTTGATTAATTAATTACCTATAGATAGGGTTAATTTTCATTAATTAATTTCATTAAAAATATAATTTTAATTAATTTATTGGTATAGAAATATAATTAATCAAAATTTTTCATTAATTAATTGATTAATTTCATTAATTAATTTTCATTATTTTTTATTTTAATTATTTGATTAATTATTTTTTACCTATAGATAGGGTTAATTTTCATTAATTAATTAATTAATTTTTATTAAATTAAAAATTTTAATATACACTTTATAAATTCCTCATTGATGTTCATTACACTAAAAATAAAAACTTTTAATAAAATTTACACTAAAAATAAAAAATTTTAATATACACTTTATAAATTCCTCACTGATGTTCAATATTTAATGAGGCGGGAAGACGACAAAGAGGTTTGGGTTTTTGGTTCAATATTCTAAACTTTTAATGTTCATTGATAGAAGCTGTCACGTCACAGTCCCTTCCGTATCGCGTGTTTTGGGTTTTTGGGGTGACGGAGTCCAAAAGCCAACTCTCTCTCCCTCTTGCACTCGTAGCGCCCACGAAGGGCCTGGATTACGCCCGCCGCATCGCACAGTCAGCACGCTAGCTACACTGAATATTTTAGTGTAGCCGGCTACACTGGATTATTTCCCTATATATATATATACACCCTAACAAACGAGCTTTTTTCAATCATTACTTATCGTTTCTCATAAAAAAGCTTATATATTTTTCCTTATTCACTTATGACGGCATTAATTCCCTATAGTGATGAATGATTTCCTTTTCATTGCCATCTAACCAATCAGGTAACTGATTCCAAAATGTGATTTATGAATCTCTTTAAATTTTTAAGTACATGCTTCCTTCATCATGTGTTTTTTCTTCCAATTTTATGCAGAAGCTTAAATCCTAGTAGCATCATTCATTGCAAAATAAGAAGAAAGAAAGAAAATTCTATTAAGAGTTTGTTTCTTTTCTGTAATTTCAGGTACATACGGCTCATTGTGGCAGAAGCTCTTCGCTTATATCCTCAGCCCCCATTGCTAATCAGACGTTCTCTCAGGCCAGATATACTGCCAGGTATAAATTATGCTCATTCACAAATTTTTGGAAGATAATTTTCTACTGACTAGAAGACATCCATGTTGAGCTGATGGATCAAATGATACAGCAAGCAAATATCTCATAACCTGAGTCTACCAATTGTTTGCATTTGGCTTGAGTAGATAAATAAATAAAGTTGTGTGCTAAGATAGCCAATTCAAAAATCTGTGGAAATTTGAGCAAGATTGGTAAGCTTTTTTTGGAGACTATGTACCTTAAAGATTAACTGTTATGACCACTTATAGTGGAGAAACGGTGTCAGATTGAGTCTGATATTTAAGCTGGTGGATTATCACTGACTATGGAACCTAAACATCCCATCCCCAGTGCTATCAAAAATTATTTTTTACTGTTAGCGTAAGGCCAAAGTGCTTATAAAACTAAATGGATCTGGTTACAAACTGCTGTTATCTATATTGAGGTACTCCATAGAATGTAATTACAAATTCAGCTATCACTTCATTAAATTCAGTGTTGCAGATAAATGAATTTTTTCCTTGCTCTTAGTCTAACACTTGAGCCTTCATCTATCAAACAGAAAATATTTCATTCCCTTTTGTGTTTGAGTGAAGACTGAATGTCCTTGCAGGTGGATATAATGGCAGTGAAGAAGGATATGCGATCCCTGCTGGGACTGATATCTTTATTTCTGTGAGTAGAATCTTTTGGCAGCATTATTTAAATTTGGTCTCTCAGCAAACCGTTATTACTATTTACTGCAGAGCTTTCTTTTGATTGTTCTTATTAAATTTTACCTACATCTTCAGCTATACAACCTTCATAGATCTCCATACTTTTGGGACCGGCCTCATGAATTTGAACCGGAGAGGTTCACAGTACCTAGGAACGGTGATGGAATCAAAGGATGGTCTGGTTTTGATCCGTCCCGTAGTCCTGGAGCCATGTACCCAAATGAGGTAACCCACTACAGGATCCTTCCCCTTCCTCTCTATGTTCAAGCAATGAAGTCAGGGCTACTAATCTTATTCCTCGTGGTATTTTTTCTCAGGTCATGGCAGATTTTGCTTTCCTACCATTTGGCGGAGGCCCCCGGAAATGTATAGGAGACCAATTTGCTCTGCTGGAGTCAACTGTGGCATTGGCAATGCTATTGCAGAAGTTTGATGTGGAGTTGAAGGGGTCTCCGGATTCAGTAGAACTAGTTACAGGAGCGACACTCCATACGAAAAATGGCCTATGGTGCAGACTAAGGAAGCGATCTTCATTAACCTAAAGAAAGGTATGTATGCTTCTGATCCTTTTACCAAGTGGTGTGTAACATGACCCAGGTATTTATTTTGTATAAGTGGTTCCCTTGGTTGGTTGTTGCAGACAACCGATCATTCAGGTGCCTATGAGGACTATGATAAAAATCTTTGGTGATGGTTCAATGCTAACAGTGCCCATTCACCGGCAATTAAATGTACAGTTTTCAAAATGTATAATATGGAAACTAAATGAATGGAAAGTCTGTAAGCTTGTTTGCTAGATCCTTTATTTGGCTTTTCAACATCATCAATCAATGAGCAGAGAAACAGTGAATAATATGTACAGGAAAGCATGGGACTTATTTTTCTACAAATTTAACTACCTTCAGTCAGGCCTATACTTATTTACAAGGTTCTGATTGATTACAGGCATCTTTAAGAAATTCAAACTGGGCTGACTTGAATCTATTGTTGACAGGAACTTCTGTTTTTAATAACTATATATGATGAGCTGAAAGTAATAGAAGATTCAATGCACACTAAAAAAAAGTTTTTTATCTTCCAATTAGAATCAGAGGAAGATTCGTTGGTGATATTTCTGTAAGCTCTTCTTCCACACCTAGCTAGTGCTGCTAGTACCTGAATGATCTCTAAAATTTTATATATCATATAATTTAATCCTATAATATTTTTAATATTATTATTGGCAAAGTTGATATTATATACTTGGATTCTTTCAGCACTTTGGGTCAGGTAGGTAGCTATTTTTGCTAACCTTTTTTCTTCGCTTTTATACACTTCTATTTTGTTATTGCTCATTCCTCAATTCAATCTTTCTTTCAAAAAGATCCACTTGTGTGCGAAAGTAATTGTTCATTTTAGATTTCTAAAATGCACATTCAGAGGAAAATTTAATTTTGACAAAACGTCAGATATAGTATTTTAAAATTTTGCCTGCTTGCTCTTTCTTGCTCAAGTAAAAGAAGAAATTTTGCTATTGCTTCTTTTACTTCACTCAATTCATCAATTATATGATTTAATAACTGAATGTAGTGCTTCTGGGTAGGAACAGTTTGCTCCTGTAATGTTTTGGGGCTCAATTTGTTTTTCAGACATTATCATTTATTTGAATCTTAAAAGATGCATAGGTAATAAAGAAATTAGAAATTTACCTTTGCCATTATGGTCCATCATGCTTGGTTGACTCTGGTCACACCCGGTAGACTTATCCCGCAATAGCACCTTACTATTAGCAATAGCACCGGAAGGAATGGTGATTCATATCTCTTAATGGAGACAAGAGTGATAGGAAAAAGCTGAAGAAACTGAAATTTTTTTATTACAAACTTGCTCTCCGAATGAGGAGAAGAGATACAATATTTACAGAGGAGCCCTGACACTAGGTCAGACTCTTCGATAAGGTAGCGCTTTTTCTTTATATCTCAAAAGAAAACTCATTATTTGTACTCCTTTGTTAGAAGGAGTATCAGCACCACATAAGGGTGGACACCTGGGACGCTTTAGATGCTTCTTTATTAAAAGCAAGTGTCGGCACCACTACAGGTAGATACTTGGAAAGGAAAGCAATCTACTTTTTATAAAGATAGTCAGTTGGCTAGGCGTCACTTCCAAGGTCCATGTTGCTTGCCAGCTCATGAAGATTCTCTTCATTGTCGTTTTTCTCATATTCGAGGTGTTGGCTGTGCTGTTGTTTGGTAAATCTAATAGCATACTTTGTGGTTTCAGAAAAAATAATATTTTCTAGATAAAACAATTCTTGATACATCAGCTGCAGTTTTTCTTTGCTTTGTTCTATCTTTTCTTCATCTACAAACAGATCTTCCTTGGTAATGATAACCTCAATTCTTCCATTGTAAAGGAAATGATACTTTTCATCCTCAAAGTCTCATGTCTGATTTATCATGGACAAAAGAGTAGATACTACCCATTCAAACCTTTGGACATGTACGACTTGCCAGTTGGACGAAAGGTTTTCAAGGAGGACATTCTGCTCTTTTTTCATTAAAGAGGAAAAACCAAAAGCTTCTTTCATGAGGATATGCCTCATCGAGAATTGGGATTGGATTCCCCTTTTCTCCGAATCTATTAGGAATCTTTTTCTTTGGTAAAGAAGAATGTAGTTTTATTGAACTACAGGCTTTTTGAAAGTCATTTTGCTCTTTGCAAAACTTAACCTTTCAGTTTGTCTTCATTGAAGATCGGCTTTTACTTGTCCAAGATTGTTCTGCATTCTTTGTAGAATCATCCTGTAGTGAAGGATAGTTTATGCGAATGTGCCTTCGCTGCTTACACTTCCAACATAGGTCTTGTTACTAGATTGGAACTGCCTTCTTTCCTTTATTATTTTGCAAAATAATCTTGAGAAAGAATGTCAGCTATTACATGCTTTTTATAAGGAATCCATTCAATTGTGAATCTATAATAACTAAACCATTCTTGTAACCTTAAGAGTCTAGATTGCCTAGCTTCCTTGAAGTTAAGAACCTTTTCATGTATTATGAATCAGTTTTTATTACAAACTCTTTTGGGGCTAAGAAGATGCTGAATGTTTTTATCCCATTTTTAGCAACTAGCACTTCTTTTTCATGAATATGGTAATTTAGTTCATGCCCTTTAAAAGTTCCAGACCATATTTACATCTTCTGGGCTTCCTTTTTTCTTTAAACAAGCTCTCTACAATTCATTAGAAGCATCAGTCTCAAGAATTAACTCATCATCTTTTGTTGGTAGAACTAATTTTGGCAAATTTTGTACTAACTCTTTTATTTTTTTGTACACTATGAGACTCTTCTTCAGTCTAATTCCAAACTTTTTTTTCTCATATATCGGAGCTTGAATTGTTTTCAAGTGTTTGGACAGTTTTTTCATGAATTGGTGAGCATAATTAACTAGTCCGCAAAATCTTTGGACTTGTTTTCTATCCTCCAATTCATCAGGAAAGTTAAGAACCACTTGGGAAATGTGGTTTTGTAATTATATCCCATTTGATTCTAGTTCTAACATAAGAAACTTAACTTTATCTTTCATCCACTCTCTCTCTATTTTTTTTTTTACAGAGAAGATCATTCATTCTTTAAGGAATACATTGCAGGCTGCATCTAGATATTTTCTGTGATTGTTTTCTGTTTTAGAGAAAACCGGTACATCATCTATATAAACAGCAGTGTGCTTAGTGTGATTTCGGAATGCACCATCCTTTTTTTTTGAAATATTTCTTGTGCATTTTTTAATCCGAATGACATAGCTTTTCATTCATACATTCCTTATGGAGTTGTGGATGCTGTTAAGGGAATTGATTTTTCCTCCATTTTCACTTGCCAATACCCACTTTTTTAGTCAAATTTGGTAGACATGATGGTTTGTCCATGCTTATTCTAGATATTAAAGCTTCTGCAAAAGGTATTGAATAAGCATCATCCTTGATGACTTTGTTTAAGGATCGGTAATCTATTACCATTCTTGCTTTTCCTCTCACTTTTTCTACATGATTTATTGTCATAAATGCCAGGGAAAAGTAAGGGTTAAAGGATTTCTGGATTAACCCTTTATCAAGCAACTTAGGAATTCGTTGTTCAAATTCCTTGATCATGTATATAGAATAAGGTATGCTTTTGCTTCTTATTACTATAGAAGGATCTTCGAGTTTGAGTGTAGCTTCTATTCCATTTAGACTCTATAACTTTAATGGATCATCACTAAAGTTATTCGCCAACTTATTGACATATGTGGCATGTCTCTCCATAAGCAACCTGGTGAAGAATTTTTCTGAATGTATAATTTCTTTCCACCATTCATCGTTGTTTATCTCAGTGTTTTCCTTAATGTCTCCACCACGCAGTGTTGCAATATAGGTCAGTTTGAAAGGCGTGGTACATCATGAGGCTGAGATTTTTACTAGATAAAACCCAAATTTCAGCTACAACTTTGATGTAAGGTTGCATGAAATTTCAATGTTTCCTATAGAGACCGAGTTTTTTCTCTGAATATATGGGAGACGTTCGTCTTTGAGAAGAAAAGAATTTCCTAAGACCATGTTTGCTTCTAAATAGGAAAGCAAATAGTCATGCTGTTCAGAATTCTGTATCATTTATCCAAATAGGCACATCAATAGCTTTGTGAGATAGCCATTGGTACTCACATTCTGCCATATTGATTCGGATTGGTTGAACCAATTGTTTCCATAAGTGATCAGGTATGATATGTGATCGATAGGCACTTATGGTTTCTCCCATGTCTATCAAAGCATGAAGAGTGTAGCAGTGATATCCTTTAAGCCTAAATGTAATAGAGATATATGTGATTTTAAGTTGTTGTTTTGTTTGATTGAAAGTTTGAGCATTAGCCAACTCTTCCTGAGGAAGTCTGAACACCCTAAGCCCTTTTTCTTCAGCATATACAGGAACATTAGCTTTTTGGTATCCTATAATTGTCTTAGAAGAAACCGAATTTTTGATTCTGCCTCCTTATTTGTTAGGCTTTCAAGCTTCTCTTCAGTGCTAAGTTTTGAAGGAACACAACTGGTACTCAATCTTCACGAAGAAGAAGCTTTGTGGTAGTACCTCCCCTTCCAATCAAATTGACTAAGGTCCTTAGTTGCTTTATCAAATAACTCCATGACACACAAAGTTAGTTTCATCTTAGGATTAATTGTGTTTATTAGTTGATAAATTATCTTAATATGATATGCTAAATGTTTAGTATAGGATTCATTCTCTTTGAATAAGTTCTTATCCCAAGTGTTAGAAAATTTGCCAAAGTGATGTTGTCTAAAGTCATCCTGAATTTTGGTTGGGCTTTAAATCATACAGGTCCTTTGTATACATTTGCTTATATTCCGCTTATCAGTTGTTTTGAGAATGCATCCATCTTTTATCTAAAACAACTGCTAAGACGGAACTATCATATCTCATGAAAAATAGAGGTATCAACCTTACTCGAACCATTTCTATATGGATAAAATTAAAGAACTTGTTTTGTTTGCGAGTTTTTCTGATCTTTGTTATATCCAGTAAAGGAACATCCAATGTTTCCATTTCGATTTTGGAAACTATAGCAGTGGATTCACAGATATCTACCACAATTGTTGACTCAAATTTGAATAATGATGTTTTATAAATCTGGCTGATATCAATCTTAGGTAACTTCCATTTTGCTACCAATATAGAAATATCTTGAGCAGTTAATGTGACATTATTAACCAATCCTCGATCGAGAGAGATAAATTCCTCTTCTTGATCTACTGATTGCTCAATCATCATAAAGAACTAATCAATCTCAAAGAATTTTTCAGGGCACTCAGATTCATCTTTGGATGAATACTCAGACTCTACCTCATATATTGAGTCGTCTACCTCATAAATCGAAGAATTCTCCTATTCAATAGCAGACTTCTTAGTTGGTGTCTCCTATTTTCCTTTTCAAGAGAAAGCTGAGGCTTTATGCGATTTGCTTCCACAAATCCAACAATAATTACAACTGATCAAAGGCTTCCCTTTTGGGCATTTTGGTTTCCACCCATACTTCTTTTCCAAGTTTTTTGCATATGCTTCCAAGGATGAAGTTTGGTTCCATCTTCTCTCGATTCTCTTGTTAGGATATTTCTTTTGAAATCTTTAGTATCTTTTTTGTCTATTTTTCTCTTATGATATCTTAAAAACCTCTACTTTTTGGAACCAATTTTTCCAGTCTTGATTTCTGAAATCTCGTGGATACGCTTAGGACACCATATCTTCAAGAACCAACTGCAATTTTGTATAGCAACTTTTATCCAACAATGGGATCTGTTTTGCATCTTGTTGGATTGCTAGCTCAAGACATGCTTTTCTCATAGCATCACCTCTATCCTTGTCCTAACCTTTCTACAATCTTTCCTTCTTCGAGGAGAAGATCAAAAGAATTTTGAGCCACTTCAGGCCATTTTCCTTGGAGTTAACTAAAAACAATATTTGGTCTTATTTGTTTGATTAGCAATGGATAGAATAAAAATATTTTTGAAATTCACAAACAAACTGATCAAAATAACACATTCTGTAAATCTAGAGCGTGGTAATTGTTGTCAGATTATTCTCATCTTCAAGATTTTTGTCATTGACTAAAATACCACAAAATTCGTTTTTTAGTTCCTTAACAATGATTACTAATACTCCTTTTGCTATGAGTATTTTAGCAATTTCATCGTCAATCCTTTTTTGAGACCGTAAAGCTTCCAAAAACTTTTAAACATTTCTATTAAAATGTAGATATTATAAATTTATAGGCTGTTTCAGCATACATTGTGTTTTAATGCTCAGTTGGTCTGGATCAGTGCTTGCCATTTCGAAAATTGCCGGCAAAGTTTCATTGAAAATTTTGAATTAGCGTCCCAGTAATATCTTCTTACCAGGGAAATAAGATATAGTTAGGCAAAAATTTTAAAATTTTGGGAAAAAAATTGAAAATTTCCCCAAAATATCGATAGAAACCCAAAATCTTGCCAATATTTTCTTGAGGGGGGAAATCTCACTGAAATCACCTCCCCGCCAAGTCGAAACGAAGCCCTAAAATGCATATATGCTGCTATTCCCCTTTTGTGAGCATCAGAAACTCACCCCAATCTTCCCCAAGACCAATTTGGAAACCCTCTTTCACTATTCTCAAACAAAACAAACAAGATTCGAAGTCACGATTGGAAGATCGGAAATCCCCAGCATGGCTGTTGATGCCTAATCCCTTTGTTCCTCAACTGAAATCAATTTTTCCATTTTGAAATCAATAATAGATGTTTCGAAATCCATTTTCGAACAGATTAACATCGATTTGGGGGCTTAAAATCAACGGGAAGAGGAGCACTTTACCTTCATCTCGCTGACAGCGTGCTGTAGTTTGCAATTTTGCAATTTAAAGCCTTCAAATTGACTTCCCTTGCTTCGAAATTGTGAGTGGAGTGGTTGAAAACAACATTTGTGCTAATTGGGGAGGAGAAAATTGATTGAAGCTTGCTGTGGGAGGCATTCAACATGTTGAACAATTGTTTTTGGGAGGTTTTCCCCATTTTCAGTGTGGATTGCACTTTGATTTTCATCTAGGAGGAGCGATTTCTTCCATCCAGTGATATGAGATGGATTATGTATTTTTTTATTTTTATTTTTTAAAATTTTTTAGGGGTAAATGCATCTTTTATGTAAATAATTTGAATTTGTTATAATTTATTACTATTTTATTTTTTAGATTTTTCATCATATAAATTAAAATAAGTTATAGATGGGGTATTAAATTCTATTTAAATAATTTCTAAAACATATTAAAACTAATTATTTTATATAAATAATATTTAACAACAATAATAAATAAATATATTGTTGCTTGTCATATAATTATTTCATGGTTCTTTTCTTGTATTTATTTATAGGTTTAACATGTCTAGCTCAAGTACTAGAAAAAATGATAAAACTAAGTCAAAGATATTGCTTGGGAGCATGGGAAGCTAGTGGAAGAGTATCCAAATGGAATAGAGTGTAATTGTTGTTTTAATAATACTAGATCTTGACTATTAAAATAGTATTTATTTCTACCTGATGATGTAGCAACTTTGAAAATTTGACTATTGACCATTTGACTGTCTGACGTGGCCTATCGAATATCCGACGTGTAAAATTGATTTAAGATGTGGTTCGGACTATTGATTCATTGACCATGGGCTTGAATATTGGGCTTGCTAATGGATTTATAGATAATGGGCTTTGCGAGCTTGAAAAATATGATTAGATTTATTTGTGGGTTTAACATAATTATTTTGGAATTATTTCAGTAACCCGTATAACTCCGACGGTTAAAGTCATGGTTAATGAGCATAGAGTTCTAGGGTCTGACTTTGGGTCATGGTTAAATTAGATATTTCTTTTTGCCTTTTTTGCTTTTTGGCATGTGGGACCCACATAATAGATACGATTGCAACAACCTCGATTGTTACGGGAATTCAGTTTCAGATAAAACTTCCTTGTGTAATGTCGATTCATTCGCCAATGGGATTAAGTTTAGATATAAAATTTGTTACACCGGAATCTCTTTTTCTCTCGTGGGTGGTTTAAACATCTAAGTTATAAACAGGGACCATCCCTATACGGATTTTTACATCTTGAGATTGTGGAATTGGAAAATTGCTGTGTGGACACGTCCTAAAGCTTAAAGGGAGTTGTTGTTCGATCGCTTCGTGGGTTATCAATCAAGTAGGTGAATTTTTTAATTTTAGATTTTATTTTATTAATTCAGAATTTTAGAGTAATGAAATGTTACCAAAAATAGGGTTGATAAAATTGAGATATTATCATTGATCCTAAGATGTCAAAAATAGGATTTTTTATAGATTAGAAATTGATGGTGATGCAAAAGCTGTATAAATGAGATTATTTTATAGCATACTATTAATTTCAAGATTATTTGATTTGTTTGATTATTTTTTTTAAACTGTGGAATTTAATATTATTTAGATGCCAAGAATATTTATATCAAGCCAGTTGATTTAGATTTTTGGGAATCGTGATTTTTGGGCTATCACAAAATCCTTTTGTCATATTAAATGATTGGGCATCAAAATAATATTGCATTATACATTTTATTCTAGATTTATTTTTATGTGCTTTGGACTGGAGAATTGGAGACAAAAATCCCTAAAATTTTTAGGTTAGTCACTTTCCCTGAAACTAGCTTACACGCAGAAGACAAAAATCCTTAAATTAAAATTTTAGGGTAGACGAAATTACCAAAATTGATGAAACCAATCCAGATTTTATTTGCGTGTCGGGCTATTTTCCCCAAACCCGACGCATCACGTTGACGTGGACAGCATTTTCATCGGCCATGCGTTGATCAGATTCACGGTGGGCAGAGTGTCCACACCGTTGAATTGGCAACTATGAAAGAGATCCAATTTCATCTTTCGAAAGACTACCCAAAAGTCAGATTAAATCAGATGTATGCTATGGAAATCGACCAGAGAATCGCAAATTCTCAGACTAAAATTTTAGATCCCCAAATCAATTTCAGATTCCAGATTTTTATCCAACCGTCCAATCCTCGTTGGTTGCCCAAGCCAAAGCCTTAGCTCCAAACCGTCCCGCTGTCCTACCCAATTCATAGAATTAGTCGTTTTATTACTGCTGCAAAATCCAAAGCTTTGAACGGCCAGATTTTTGTGATGGAAAATCAGATTTTTTTTGCATCTAATTGGAGTTGGCCAGAGTGGGAAATCGAGTTCAGATGACGGAACCAGGCCGTCCGGCCTTAGCCAGCTGACCAGACCAGTCCGGACGCACGCTCGTGCGTCAAGTCCGGCCAGGCGGCTGCGGGTGGGCGGTGATGACGGCGGCGGGCGACGGCGACCGGCGACGGGATGGGCAGCGGGGGTGGCTCGTTGGGAAGATCGGTTTTCTGATTTGGTTCAGCAATGTCAGCTGACCGTGGGAGGAAGAAGGGTGCTGTTGCTCATTTTAGAAAAGGTTGATGTAATAAATTGATTGTTTAATAAAGTGTGATATTTTTATTCATTTTGTGCATGGCTTCACTTATATTGTGTTTCATCTAAGGCATAATAGATCTTGGGATTAATCACGCTTAGACCCATAATACAACAAAAATTGCTATTCTGGGTCTGGGGCGTAATAGTTGTGGTCAGAAAATGAAATCTGGGCAAGTTACAAGATTGAAGGAACATTTAGCTGGACAGTACAAAAATATTAAAAATTGCCCTAAAGTATCCCCAAATGTCAGAAAATTGATGAAAATAGTTTTATTAAAAGGAGAGAGTTTTCGAGAGTCAAGAAAGCAACATAAGAAAAATATTTTTGAGAGATTATATGAATTTCTTGCAACCATAGATGTTGATGAGGAGGAGGAGGATGAAGAGAATAATGCTTATTTAAGAAGA